>SNVD02005260.1:0-221380 GCA_013180625.2 Boswellia sacra
TAAAAGATTATGGGCAATTAGAATATAGATGACCATAAAAATTCATAATCTTATTGTTATAAACAATATACAGTTTGTTATTTGGCTCAATGAAAATTACATACTTTGGTTTTTGGGTACCACAGATATATAAAGAATGCGAACTTTGCTTCACTGTACATTGGAACCCTTCAAGGAAACAAGATACAGAAACAGAATCTGAAGAAACCAAATTGCTAGACATATTTTTAAGCCAATTAAATAAAGCCCAAAAATTTTCACCAATATCAAAATAAGAAATGCTACCATGAGATAAAAGCATCACCAATTCTCTCACAAACTGTTAAAACAGCAACCAAAATCCTATAACAAAAAGCAAAATACACGTATCAAAAATGTATTCTAATAAATCACCAAACCACAAATAGCAATCTAAATACATACCAATGCTGCAGCAAGCGAATTCAAATAACTTTAAATTTCAACCAAAAAAAAAAGTATAAACATAAAAATGCAGAACAGAAACAAAAGTTAAAGTTGCTGGAAACTTACACGAGTCCTCTTGTAAGAAACGATCCAATCATTTTCTCAGTGATCAAAATGATGTGAAACCTACAACTGGCGGATAGGCGGATAGCTCTAAGCTAATTATAGAAAAACCACCTACTGAAAATCAAATTAATCTTCACTTCAACTCGATTTTATCACCAATCAAACAAACCAGTTATTCAACGATGCACCAAATTTACGGATTTCATAACAATTTTTCGTAACAAACAAGAATTAAATGTACCAAAATCTATAAGAAACTAAACAGCACAAACTGAGGCAAAAACAATGCCTTAGATGCTACTCAAAATCACCAAATGGAGAAAAAAAAAAAAAGAAATTATCAACCATGAAGTAACACTCAAAATCATTATAGTGTAGAAAATAAATCAAGTAAAGAGAACGAGAGACTGATTAGTACCATCCTGTGACTATTGTTATCTGAAGAAAACCAACCATTGTTATCTGAAATTGATTCTAAAAGTATGCTTTTTCAACTATAAATAGGATCATAGAAAGTGGAATCTAGAGTAGTGCAACCTTTCCATCTTGGTAGATAAATGCTGATGCTTCAATATAAGCTACAGCTTGATACCTGACAAGACAAAAGAACATCAAGTTCCCATCATTTTAAATAGATCTAACAACTTTAAAGCATTAAACTAAAGGACCAACAAAGAGAGCTAAAGTACGCAGAAAATTCATTTAATCATGTGCTGCATGTAACAGAAAGAAGCAAGAAAATAGATGGTCTATCAACAAGTATAATAAATAACAGGTCAGAGATATCAACTAAATTAATTGTAAGGATTGTTAAACGTAAATCAGCAAAGAGAAAATTATACCTTCTGTAAAGCTTCCATCTGCCCCTCTTTATACAGAAGAGACTTCTAGCATTCATTTCATTCTCCATAGCAAGAGCTTACCCACAGTTTGACATTAACTGATTTTTTTCTCTCCAAGTTCCTTCTCACAATGGCTAATTTTTGTTTTCAGTTGTCTTAGTTTTGTTTTAGCACTACCAATAGCAACCTTGGCATCACCTAGCTGGTCTTTAAGGGATTTCTCCTCATTTCTGCTGCTCTTGCCAGCTAGTACACCCTACACCAAGAGCAGTTACAACGGCTTTCTTTAATACAACTTGGTTCGCTGACAAATGACAGCAATAACAAAGTCAATGGGCTAAAACAAACAAAGCCAACATGTATAGGGACTCCTTACCTGGTATTCATTTTCATTATCTTCCAAACTCTTAGAAAGTTCCTCAACTCTCTTTTTGAGATCAGCTGTGCCTTCTTCAAACTTTTTGACAGCAGAGGCCTTCTCTTCTACAGATTGCTTCAGCTCTTCAATATTGTGAACAATCTAGCAATATTAAGATCCATAGTCCAATGTGGAATCAGCAAATGGAAAAAATGAGAGAGAAGATGCAAAGAGATAAAGTTTTTACTTCCCCACCCATGCTGGCTTCCTTTTCAGTGGTCGAGCTTGACACCTGCTTTTCCATTTCCTGTATTTCCAGCTGTGTCCATTCTGTACTTATTCACAAGAATTCAACCTTCAAGGGAATAGAAGGAAGCAGAAAAAACAATGAAGTAGCATTAAAGTTTTTGAATGAATTGTAAAAAAAATAACTCCATTAGTTACTTCATTCATTAGATCAATCAAAAAAGCTGTCATCTTCCAAAAACTAACTTCAAATATTCACAAAACCTCTATAAACATTATGACTAAATCTTGTTTTCACAATTCCAAATCTGCTATATAACAAAATGAGTGAATTCCTATTCTCCTTCCCTCTATTGACTGTAGTCAGCAAGCTATATACATTCATCCCAAAAAATTGTCAATGTTACTTGTCTATTCGTCTAGAACTTTTTCATCCTACAAATATTTTGATTTAATAAGTTAGAACATATTGAATATTCAATCTACACTGATAAGCACAAATCTTAAAACATTTTCCAACCTGATTTCTTTATCTTCCTTTCTCCTTATACCAGTCTCTTACAATCTTGGATACAAAAACAGCCCATTCTGATCTCACCTCATTCATCTCCTCTATAGTATAACTTTGCTTGTTGTTGAACTGAGATTACAATAAAATTTAAGTTAAGTACAACAATAAAATCAGTGTATAAGGATGAAGGGATTTATAATTATGGATATCTTGCCTTCTCACAAAGGACATTGGGCTCTTCAATAATTTCCTTCATATATTTGAGCACATAATACCCACATTCCTTATGTCCTGGCTGTCTTGGTGCCTGCACTTACAAAATAGACATATTAGATACAGTACAACTTCATTATCATATTTAAATAATCGTTGCTCAATTTTCAAATTGAAATTCAAACTTACCTTGACATTTATCCACCAGTTACTCCTTTTCCTTTTCAATTCAGTAGCTGACTTCCATAGTATTACCCCTCTAGCAAAATAGGCAGAAAATACATAATATATGTTAATTATGTAGTGATTAAAGCCGGCACCAAATACCATATAAGAAATGACACAACTTACTGTTTCACGACCTCCATTATGTCTTCCTTGGCTTTTTTATGCATGGAATCAAGGTAGAAGACTTCACATGAGGCCATATTAATGACAATCAAAGTCCAATGGTATCTAACAACCAGGTTTTCAACAACAAAGTAAGTAACTTTGTAGAATAAGCAACCGAAAAAAAATTGTGATAAGTTTTGTTTAATCCAGAAATCATACCCTGGGTTGTAAGGAATGAACACGTAGTTCCTATCCTCCAACCGTTTGAGCTTTTCAGCCAATGATTGAGAAGTCGCAAGACGCATTTTGGCTTTTGCAATTGCACCTCCTACTATGGTTGTGGGGTTTACAAACCCAAACTTTACTGGACCAGAGTCAAGTTGAAATTTTTGAAAGAGATAACTACAAGTAGAAAAGACAAATGAAATGGCATTGTTAAATTACAATAATGATAAACAAAATTTAATGTTGATAAAGACAACTCAGCTTTAATAATGAAACAAATGAAATAGATACCTGCCATACAAAGATATGCAATTTTGTGACAGTTCGTCAAAGTTAACAACATGTCTACAATCTTCACGATTCAGATATGTAGACACAGAGTACCCAAACAAACCTTCATCGAACTGGACCTTGACATAGTCAGTATCATCTATCATCAAAGATTCTACTAAAACCTCAAACATGTCAACAGAATCTGGATTATCAATTTGATGCTTCTCAGTTTGTAGCGCTTTTAACTCCCTCTTCGCGCCTTTCTTATTACAACTTTTTTGTTCATTGGATGGGGACTACATAAAAACAAAAGGTGCAACAAATTGTTCAGCAGCACACACTAGTAAATAACAAGAAAAAAATGCATGCTAAGTTTTTATACTACCTCTTCAAAGACAAGCTCTCTTGGCCAATTCACATGTTGTCCTACTACATCAAGTACAGTGATAATAGCCCCCTTTTCATCTGCTCCACACCAAGGGACAGTGGCTTCACCATCCATAATCACTTCAACTGACACACGCCTGGTTGCCTTATTATTGTCATCTTTTTCATACACTGAACCAGCTACAACAACTATAGTATCTGAACCCCTCATAATGGCTAAATTACAAGCTACCTGACCAACATAATATTGCAAATAGAATAGGTTATAGTACATGTAAATAGTTGAATATTCAAAACCTAATGAATTTAATATAATTTACTTACCGCTGATGAGAAGTCCTCCTCAACCTCCTCAGGGACA
The DNA here is from genome assembly GCA_013180625.2 of Boswellia sacra. Taxonomy (NCBI): domain Eukaryota; kingdom Viridiplantae; phylum Streptophyta; class Magnoliopsida; order Sapindales; family Burseraceae; genus Boswellia; species Boswellia sacra. The sequence goes on from SNVD02005260.1 coordinate 4,281, forward strand.
GAAGTTTCCATATCCTTTAACTTCAATTTATTCTTAGCATTCGTGTTGGCAGTTGATGGTTTTTCAGCCACTGCGTCATATTCATCTTTCAACTCCACTGGCCCTTGCTCACCCTCCTTTTGGGGCACTGGAATAGTATTACTGGAGTTTCCAGACTTCACTTCATTCAATTGTGCTCTTAGCTGGGCTATGATGTCATCTTTCTCTGCTAACTGTCTAATAACATCCTTAATACGTCTCTTTTCTTTGTAAGCACCTTTGAAATATGCAGTTGGTGTCACATATTTCCCCACCCCCCTAACTCGACCACTATGCTCCTCAGTTCCCAAAGCCTTAGCTAGAATGTCCTGTCTATCAGTGGGGTCTACGACTTCCGATTCTGCTTGCTTTTGGATCTCCTCCTACAACAATTATAAGTTAGTCACAACAATACACAACTTATATGCTAATAACAAGCATTTGTATAATGTAAATTTTTTGGTTCAATTTGTTTACTTACAATTTTCTCAATCACAGGAAGAACATTTGGATGGTAATCACCCGTCTTCCTTTTCCTACCTCTTTTCCATAACTCTGAACGGTCAATTGCTGTATCATAATTTCCCGTTTCTTTGCGCTACCAGCCAATAAAAAAATGAAACAATTACCATGGAAACCATGAAATCAGATTTGATTAATGAAAAATTTAAGCCTAAATAAATTACCATTTCCTTCTCCACATGAAGGTAGCCTTTCCTCCCTGTTGTATGATCATATTTATTTTCTCGTCTCCTGGCCTGTTGTTTGCCTCTCAATTCCTTCAAGCACAAACAACTATTTATATTAAGTAACTTCAACATTTGGATTAAATAAAAACAGGTAAACTGAAGACAAATCTGGTATACTGTATCTCTTCTACGCTATTAATTCATTATTCCAACTAACAATGTAGCATAAAATGTAGGAATTTAAAGTCATAATTGCATCAACTATAAATGGAAATAACCTAACAAGACTTATACAGTTAATACCTTCCATTCATTTGCGAACCGACTTCGAACGAATTTCTCCCAAACTTCATCACTAATAAAATTGTATTCATCTGGCTTATTTGCTAGGGCATCTTTAATACTCCCACATTTCAACACCCGTTCTGAAGTTAAAACAGTCTTAAACTGCCGCCATGCCCTTGAAGATTGTTTCATGACATAATCTTTGTGGACTGGATCAACATCGTAGTGGTTCTGGAATTTAAAATGGAAAAAAGACGAATTATGGATTCTTAATGGAAAAAAGACGTATTAATGGAAAAAAACAACACTTATATAACCAAAAATAAAGATAATTTTCATACCAAAACTGATTCCCATATTCTATCTTTTGTCCCTTGATCCACGAGTCTCCAATCATTTACTAGTATTGAGGTTGCATTGCGGGCTTCGAGACCGATGGTTGAAATAAAGTTGTCCGAAATAGGCCCTTCTTCTGGCATATTGTACTCATTAAATTGAATTCTAATTCTTTCTTCGTTAGGAGCTCTATTTCTCTTAACATTCTTGCAAATTCCTCTTGTTCTACGAGAAGTTGTTGAACCACCCTCAGTTTGATCGTTACTGGACTGTTTTTCTCCACTCATTCTTACAACCTGCACTAAAAAAAAAAACTGTCAAACAGCCTCTCAAATACTTCAAGTTATACAACATAGCATGGAATATAAGAGAAACACAAATATATGGTGATGTAACATGACCAAGCAAAATAACAAAAACATTAATCAGCACTACCACAATCTCAATTGTATTTCCTCCATGGTTCAACTATCAACCCAAACACCCTCGCAATTATCACGAACGTAGTTGATATCATCATCATCAACTGTATCAAATGATTCAATATTAGGTAAAACATTTACGAATGGATGATGATCAACCAAACTAGGTATTTGGTCATGAATTCTATCGATTTTGTATGATTTGTCACTGGAAAATTGTACCACCGACCATCTACCATCACTTGGGTCTGTTACATAAAACACTTGCTTTGCTTGTGCAGCAAGGATGAAGGGATCTGACTTGTGGCCAATACGAGTAAGATCCACCAATGTCACACCTAGGTCATCCACTCTCACACCCCCATTGCTGTCCACCCAATCACACTTAAAAATTGGCACAGGTAGTATATGATAATCAAGAACCCAAATCTCTCTTATAACTCCATAGAAAAGCAAGTCTCCCGTAATTGGGTTTTTGTCTTTTGAACTTGCAACCTGCATTGTTGTTGCCTTGACACTAACTCCACTATTTTGATGGACTTTATCATCTCCGTGATCTTTTGTATGGAAGTGGCAGTTGTTGATGATATAGCCTGAATATCTTGTGACATATGAACGAGGCCCTAGAGCTAACCATTTCAGCGTAGAAGAGACGGGCTCATCATTATTTATTGAATTCGAAACCTAGTAAGAAATAAAATACTATGTTAAATGAAATGCAAATATGTTAATGAAGCTATATACACAAGACAATGCAAATAAAGAAACAGTTTACCTTTTCTTTAAACCATTGGATAAAGCTTCGATTGTGTTGGGTTTGCAACCACTTAGCATTTTTTGCTTGCCTTGGGAAACGCTTCTTTAACACTTACATATGCTCGCTAAGTTGCCAAAACAAAAGAGATAAAATATAATTAGTGATAAATTGAACCTCACAAAAAGCACAACGATGGAACAAAGGAAGAGAGAGAGAGAGAGGGAGAGACTAACTCAATGTAAGGTTGCACTTCCTCTGTGTTTTCCAACACATATAGATGAGCTTGCTCCCAATCTTCAGCAGTGATGGAGATCACTCTACCCCCAACCAGGGGACTATCAACTTCATCTACATTAATATCATTTAAATACTTCCCACTAAATTCAATCGCTTCTGTTGCAATGTAACACTCTGCAATACAACCTTCAGGACGATTTCTATTTCGGACAAACCCTTTTAGAATTTTCATAAAGCGTTCAAAAGGGTACATCCATCTTAAATAAACTGGACCACACAACCTGACTTCTCTAACCAAATGGACCGTTAGATGGACCATTATGTCAAAAAAAGAAGGTGGGAAGTATTTCTCTAGCAAGCACAACGTAACCACTAGATCACTTTCTATTTGGTTTAATTTAGGCACATCAACAACTTTGGTACAAATATCATTAAAGAACATACAAAACCGTGTAATAGCACATCGAACATGCTTAGGCAAAATTGACCTAATGGCCAAGGGCAAAAGTTGTTGCATAAGGGCGTGACAATCATGGGACTTCAAACCAACGAGCTTTAGATCATCCAATGACACAAGATTCTTAAAGTTTGAACAATATCCGAATGGGACTCGAAGGTCATACAAAGTTTGACAAAAAATCTGCTTCTCTTTCTTACTTAAGGAGTAGCAAGCAGGAGGCAAGTACGCTCGGTTGTTTACAACCTTCGGTTGTAACTCCTTTCGTAAACCCATGTGCACAAGATCCATTCTAGTGTTTAGACTATCTTTTGTCTTCCCAGGAATGTTCAACAATGTGCCGTAAATGCTCTCACATACATTCTTTTCAATGTGCATGACATCTAGATTGTGACGGACATATAAATGTTTCCAATACGGGAGAGTAAAGAAAAGGGATTTTTTCTTCCAACACACATTTTCATTGAGTTCAACCTTTTTTCTTTTTTTATCCTTATTCTTCCCCCAAGTGTGTTCTACCCTATCTTGTTTTTGTAGTATTTGCTCTCCCGTTAGTGGTCTTGGGGCAACATCAAATTCTTGATGCCCATTGAAAGCCTTTTTCAATTTTCTGAAAGGATGGTTTTTTGGGAGAAATCGCCTATGACCCATGTACACATTTTTCTTCCCATGTTTCAATCTACATGACGATGTTCCTTCCTCACATATTGGACAAGCATAATAACCTTTTACAGAGTAACCAGAGAGATTGCCATAAGCAGGAAAGTCATTAATTGTCCACAACAATACTGCTCGAAGGTTAAACATTTCTTGCTTATAGGCATCATACACTTGAACACCTTCTTCCCAAAGCATGTTCAAGTCATCAATTAAAGGAGCCAAATAAACATCAATGTCATTTCCTGGTTGACGCGGACCCGATATCAAGAGAGACAACATCATGAATTGCTTTTGCATGCATAACCATGGAGGAAGATTATACGTAACCATTACCACAGGCCAACAACTATAAGTACTGCTTAGGCTACTATGTGGATTAAACCCATCAGCTGATATAGCTAATCGGAGATTTCTATGTTCAACACTAAAATCAGGCCACATACGGTCAACAAGTTTCCAAGCAGGGGTGTCTGCTGGGTGTCTAAGTTTACCATCATTAACTCTACCCTTGGCATGCCATGTAAGCTTTTGGGCAATTTCAGAAGATTGAAATAACCTCCTAAATCTTGGAATGGGAGGAAAGTACCACACAACTTTTGCTGGAATGCCTTTCTTAGGTTTAGATGTTTTACGTGTCTCTTTCCATCTCGACAAGCCACATGTAGGACAACTTGATTCGGATGCATACTCTTTTCTATATAAAATGCAATCATTAGGGCATGCATGTATTTTTTCGTAAGACAAACCTAGAGAAACCATGGTTTTCTAAGCTTCGTACATGGATGTAGGCATCTCATTATTGGGTGGTAACATATCGGATAGGAGGTCAAGTAACTCGGAGAAACTTTTGTCAGACCAACCATATTTTCCTTTAATATTGTATAGTTTCATTAAGGCAGAAAGTTTTGTGTGTGATGTGCATCCTGGGTACAAGGGCTTCTCAGCATCTTCAAGTAACTTATCAAAACATTTAAGGTCATCCTCATTATATTTGAATGCATCATTGACCATATCAAATGTAGCGTATGGATGATTGTCTTCAGAACATTCAGCAAATGATGAGTTTATGGTTTTAGGTGGATTAACCGAAGTTGGCTCCCCATGCCAAATCCAAGTGTCGTACTTAGTGTCAAACCCTTTCCTAAATAAATGGGCTCTAATTTCCTCTTGGGTGTGGAAGGCAAAACATTGACAGGATTTGCAAGGGCATTTCATAAGGTTTGAGTTGTTACAGTGTGTAGTTGCAAACTGTAAGAAGTTATTCACCCCATCCGAATACTCCTTAGACAATCTATCTTTCCAAATCCAAGATTTATCCATCAAGCGAAATAAAGAAAAAACCTGTTCATATAATATTCACTTTAGTAATCTTATACAACATTCAAGTTAATATTTAATAGAAGGATTTAGCTTTAAAATATTTGAATAGGTTATTTATTATCTTCAAAGTACGTGGCGTTGTTTACACCTCAGTACAGACCAGTATAGTGCCTATTCAGGTTCACCACTGGAATATATGTCGAGGTTTCCAGCCGATATACTTTCGAAGAATAACGTGAATGTTTTTCCCCATTTTTTGGAAACGTGCAATATGTACGTGGTCTAGTTTCTATAAAAGGTACTAAAAGTTAAAATCTAATAAGAGGACTTAGCTTTAAAATATGAAAAAAATGTGATATTAATTATTATTAAACAAGCAAGCAACAAATAGTAGACAAGCATCAGAATAAAGCATGCATATAATCCATGAAATCATTCACCACAAATTCATCCACAGCAATTCAATTATTAAAAGATATTATTTCTGCAAAAGTATCACCTATAATCAGTTTGATCGAAGTTAAATTATTTCTATCAAGTGTTGTATAGAAAACAATTAATCATCTAAATAATTAGGCGTTTCTTCAAAAAATTCAATGTACCTCAAATTGATGCCCAATGTCAACCAATTGCAAGCTGTAATTACCTGTAGAATGAAATTTAATCAATTTAGAATTAATATATAGACACTGAAAATGGACTATAGAAAAAGAAATTTGAAACAAGAATTGTAATGGCTGATCTTGAAGTGAAATCCTATTGTGATGAACAAATTCTGCCACTGACAGTTAGTGTTACAACCGTAATAACTACAATTCAATTGTGCAAGTTCTATAGTGTGTTAAAGCATTTTCATATCTTCAGGATTAGAAGTCTTTGCCATGCAGTCTAACATTTACATAATCATCACTCATTTCGTTTAAAGCATGCATGATTCTTTGAGAGTTGAATATTACCTGCCCTTAACACTTATGCTGTCTACAAGATTGAGAGTAGATTGAGAGTTGTAACCTGAAATAAAATAAGAAGCTAAGAAAACAGAGGAAAAGATGAACATTGTTGCAACCAAGCTAAAGAGTAAAAGCACTTAGCAAGGTCCTACTTTGAAATGGTATGATCAGAAGAAGACAAAGAAAAATGGGTGGAGAATTGGAAAAGAGAGGGGACAACAAGGACCATCACTACAGGCAACTAACATGAAGTGGAGTTGTCACAATAACATGCAAAAAAGGAAGATGTGGGGCAAATGAAGTTTCTCAACAGGAGCAAATCCCATGATATTGACAGACCCAACAACGATGGATCTATGCACAACTATAGTTAGAGAGAGAGAGAGAGAGAGGGTGAGTGTGTAACCCAATTAGGACAAACACAGTTCCATCCTCTTATTTATCCACTAAAAGATCTCTTACTTTCCTCTTGTCTGTACCATTATTTGTTGGTGGGTCTGGTCGAGGACTTAAATCAGATTAGAAATGGGGGGCAGAGACAATCCAGATTTATTTTCGTTTTGGATCTTTTAAGAAAAAGACGGACTCCACAGCAATGACAGCAAAAGTATGTTCTCACAGTAATTGAAACAATATATAGATGGTGATTGACAATCTTATTACAAGAAGATGCTTTATTGATTTAGGGCTGGGCACTATGTATTACAAATCATCCCACTTTTGGATTTTGTTTTTGATGCTGCAAAAATATGCTTAACAGAGATTCACTAGTACTACTACAATCATGTCATAAAACACTAGCATTCATTCTTCTTTTTCTTTTTCTTTTTTTCTTTTTCTTTTTTGTATATATGAAAAATCTGTTCAGTGTTGAAGCAAATATCCTACTAACTTTAAGTTCAAGCAAAGATGTCTAATGGTGTAATAATTTCCTAACAAAACAGGTGGGAAGGCCTACATCTCTGCCGAGTGCTCAAAAGCACTGAAAAAGCAAAACTTTTTTCAGGGTCCCCATCCGGGCTATTCCTTTTAAAGAGAATAGAAGAGAATATAGTTTGACAACGTCACATCCCGAGAAAGGTAGTAGAGTATCCAAGAGGTAACTGGTACGACTTGGAAGTTTAAAGAGAAAAAAAAAATAGTGTCCCAACAAGTCATCTCTTATTGAGTGTGTTGTGCCATTATGTCAGTTGGGGTTGGTGGAGAGTGTTGGCCAGCATTTGGACCAAACTAAGAGATTTCTTTGTTTTCTACTATAATAATAAATATGAGTTCACTACTCGCCTTCTTTTAAGTAACAGACTTCCATTGCAACTTTCATATAAAGAATATCTACTATAATGATCAAACCTTGTTCAGTTGTTTACTGCCTTAGCAGAATAAGATTCTGTTTTTTCATTCATCATCAAAACCAAAACTGTGCCTTGACTGACTAATATAATGCAGCAAGGAAAAGGACTTATTCTTCAGTAAATGCCCATTGGCACTATCCAAATTCATTAACTCACAAAATGATGCACATGAGTATGAAAAAATTTAAAAAGAAAACCATGGCCTTGTGTGCTTTCAACTTCTAAAAATGCGTATTTACCAATGCATTATAAATCAATATCGACCACATGATTTTCAGAATTAATTAAAAAAACAACATCGCCACATAATCTTACTAAATTTTGAAAACAAACAACCCTGAACTTTTCTCGGGAGTATGCAATTTAGAACGTCTAAACTATGTAGTAATGAAAAATCAACAAATCATAAATCAGTAGAAACATAATAACTTGAATTTTTAAGAATTAAAAAATTTCTATATTTGCTTACGAGCTCTATGAATTGAAGGCCTAGTCTGGCAGCCTCGATATTAGCAAACCTAACCAAATCGATGAAACCAGGAAGGTAGCCTCTTCCAACAAGGAAAACCAAGTGTTCTTCAATCAATTTTGGCTTTCCATCTCCTTCTGTTAGGCCAACACAAAGGTTACCCAGTGAATCTTCTATGCTACTTCCTTTCTTATATCAAATGGTGATGTTGAAAGAAGATGAAGTAACAATACCAGAGCCTTACTAGAATATATCAACTGCTTGTGTTCTATGGAACCAGCAGCAATATTAGATAGCACCCAAGCCGCTTCCTGTATATAAAGCAAATCAAGAAGTAAGAATGGTAGTAGAGGAGAATTAGACCCAAAAAAAAAAGTAATAATAGTGATAACAACTCACCTTCTTCAAAACCCTGTGCTCACTCTTCAAGCAGTTTACAAGAACCTCTATAACTTTCTCTGGAAATGTTATCTACGTTAGAGTTTCACATGTAATATGCAGTAAAAATTTCTCAAATTTGCAAGCAGAAAGCAGTTAACTAGCCTGCGATTTCACGTCCAGGAACAAGAATATCAGAAATTGTGTTTGAATCACCAGCCACAAGATTACCCAAACTTCGCAGCACCTAAGTTTATAAATTAACCAGCCAACAAATTAATGGACTTAAAAAAACAAAGTCACATTAAATAATGATTTTAGGCAAGTTTTGCAAATTAATTAACTAAGAGATTTGGACCAAACTAAGAGATTTCTTTGTTTTCTACTATAATAATATATATGAGTTCACTACTTGCCTTCTTTTAAGTAACAAACTTCCATTGCAACTTTCATATAAAGAATATCTACTATCATGATCAAACCTTGTTCAGTTGTTTACTGCCTTAGCAGAATAAGATTCTGTTTTTTAATTCATCATCAAAACCAAAACTGTGCCTTGACTGACTAATATAATGCAGCAAGGAAAAGGACTTATTCTTCAGTAAATGCCCATTGGCACTATCCAAATTCATTAACTCACAAAATGATGCACATGAGTATGAAAAAATTTAAAAAGAAAACCATGGCCTTGTGGCTTTCAACTTCTAAAAATGCGTATTTACCAATGCATTATAAATCAATATCGACCACATGATTTTCAGAATTAATTAAAAAAAAAAAAATCGCCACATAATCGCCACATAATCTTACTGAGTTTTGGAAACAAACAACCCTGAACTTTTCTCGACAGTATGCAATTTAGAACATCTAAACTATGTAGTAATGCAAAATAAACAAATCATAAATCAGTAGAAACATAATAACTTGAATTTAAGCATTAAAAAATTTCTATATTTGCTTACGAGCTCTATGAATTGAAGGCCTAGTCTGGCAGCCTCGATATCAGCAGACCTAACCAAATCGATGAAACCAGGAAGGCAGCCTCTTCCAACAAGGAAAACCAAGTGTTCTTGAATCAATTTTGGCTTTCCATCTTCTGTTAGGTCAACACAAAGGTTGCCCAGTGAATCTTCTATGCTACTTCCTTTCTTATATCAAATGGTGATGTTGAAAGAAGATGAAGTAACAATACCAGAGCCTCACTAGAATATATCAACTGCTTGTGTTCTATGAAACCAGTAGCAATATTAGATAGCACCCAAGCCGCTTCCTGTATATAAGAACAATCTTCCAGTAAGAATGGTAGTAGAGGAGAATTAGACCCAAAAAAAAAGTAATAATAGTGATAACAACTTGTTATAATCTCTGCTCCTTCTCAAACCGCACACAACTCACACACAACACAGAACACTAAATCAGAGTATGAAGCTAGATTAAGATAGGAATTTCTGGAAATTCTTCAATTCATTAGAATGGATTCCTAATACAAGTGAAGGTGGCAGACTCTTCAAGAGGTCTGCTAGCTCTCCCAAGAGATATGCTACACACAATTCCTGATTGATTTCCCTCCCCCTTCTCTCCCCTATATTTTCTCTAACTAACTTCACTTTTCCCTAAGCAATAACCAACTCACAACAATCCCATACCCGTGGCCCCATCACTGCTGACTCACTCAATTCCCTCCTCTACCCTTTGCTTATTCACTGCTAACTCACTCAATTCCCTCCTCTACCCTTTGCTTATTTGACTTGTTACGCCTAGAATAAGTAAACTTGATTGGGGCCCTATCACAACTCACCTTCTTCAAAACCCTATGCTCACTCTTCAAGCATTTTACAAGAACCTCTATAACTTTCTCTGGAAATGTTATCTACGTTAGAGTTTCATATGTAATATGCAGTAAAAATTTCTCAAATTTGTAAGCAGAAAGCAGTTAACTAGCCTGTGATTTCACGTCCACGAACAAGAATATCAGAAATTGTGTTTGAATCACCAGGCACAAGATTACCCAAACTTCGCAGCACCTAAGTTTATAAATTAACCAGTCAACAAATTAATGGACTTAAAAAAACAAAGTCACATTAAATAATGATTTTAGGCAAGTTTAGCAAATTAATTAACCAGAAGAAAATGAACCATTTCAACGTTTTTAACATAAGCACGAACAGATTTTTCAGAAAAAATTATTTAATTCAATAGCTCAAAATGTAGACGATCAATCATTTGCATCTTACCGGGATGAGCAGCTGCAAACTATTTGATGTTGCCAATCTTTCTACAAGTAGTTTAAGGACATCACTCTTCACCAGCCGACTGGTAGCAACATTTGAGAGGGCTGAGAGATACACAACTACCCATGCCACTTCAGTTGCTAATTCCTCATCCCTGGAAGTGACAAATTATTTGATTATATACAAAATGCTTATGCAACAACAGAAGATTTTCCAGTTTTTTCTCCCCATTACCAAATAAATGCAGTGAAATAAGTCTTTCCCAAACCAAAGTTCGACATCACAAAATAAAACAGTTGTAACCAAATGATAAGGTTCAATATTGCAGTAAATTTCGAACTCCAAACAAGCTTTTATATCAAATCCTCCTCATTTCAAATTCCTCGATAGAAAATAACAACTTTTAGATGATTATCCATTTCCCTCTGTGGCAAAAATTTTGGCTTCTTCGGTAGGATTCTCTTTGATATAAAAAGTTATTTCTGAAATGATTTTTCTCTGAGGATTGGAGAATTTTATAGATCTCACCAACAAAATAATGGTTGAAACAAACAGCAAAACCAAAGACTAGATCTCACATAGATAAATGTTGGTGGTTTAAAATCAAAACTTCCAAGAAGAGTTTTAGAAAATCAGTCCAACAATATTATACATTACCAACCCCAAACATCCAGAATTCAAATCAAACCACTCTCCATAATTACAAAGACAACTTTCCACTTACGCTTTCTTCAAGTGACAAAGAACGCTAACGACTGCAGTTTTCTCGCGCAGATCGTGGTGGACAAAACGCGATTGCAGCTTTCTCGTGTACCTTTGGTCGTATATATGCAGCTGCAAAACAAGACAGTAGGGGTAATTACCGAAGAACAGGACAAGATTCGAGTGGGAAATCGAGAGGGAAATCGAGAGGGAAGACAGAATCGAGAGGGAAATGGAGCGGGAGGACAGAATCGAGAGGTAAATCGACAGAATTTGCAAGAATTGCAAGAAGAACGAGGGAAAATTGCAAGCGGGAAGAGTTGGGATTTTAAAGTTTGTTCGTAAATGTTTGATTTTTACTCAACTGATTCTCAATCATTCAAAAATTAAATCTGATCATAAAATTGCAAGCCAGCATAATCAATTTTTTTTAAAAAAGTAAAAGATGAAATTTTAATATACCAAAATCTCATTCATTTTCTTCCAATTTAACTTATCAAACAAAAATTCCAGATTTTATCAGAGTCGAAAAAATCGAAAACCCTTAAAAACCCAGGTTAGAAACGATCGATTGACAATGAAATTCACAATCTCTGATCGAAAAACGATCCACAAATCCCAAATCCAAAATCAGATTCAAAATCAAAATCGAAGGACATAGATAGAGAATCCCAAATCAGATTCACAATAAAAATCGAAGGAGATACATAGAGAAATCTTACCGAAAAGAGAGAGCACCGAGAGATCTTCAAGGAGAGGGAAGCTGTGCAGACCTTGGTGGACAGAACGCAAACGGCTGCAGTTTTCTCCTGCAGATCGTGGTGGACAGAAATCGATTGCAGCTTTCTCGTGCAGCTTCGGTCGTATATATGCAGCTTCAAAACAAGACAGTAGATTTGAGTGGGAAATCGAGTGGGAAGTCGAGAGGGAAGACAGATTCGAGAGGGAAATCGAGAGAGAAGACAGACTCGACAGAGAAATCGACCGGGAGGACAGAACCGAGCGGGAAAGCGACAGAAATTGCAAGAATTGCTTCGGATGTCGCGGAAATTTGCAAGCGGGAAGAGTTGGGTTTTTTAGGGTTGTCGCGGGAAAGGTCGAAGAAGGAGGGTGAATGGGATTACAGATTAGGTTTCCTTTTATATTTTCTAATTTCTTTTTTATTTTTTTAAATAATTATATGTGTCACATATTCAATTAACGTCACAACAATTGGTTTATTTGTTTGCTAGGTGTGACATATATGTGTTTGACCGATTTCCAGACTTATATATGTGTCATTCTCTTAGAAACCGACACAAAATTTGTGACACAAAAACACTCTTTTCTTGTAGTGCAACTTAATTATCAGACGTCAGAACCAATAGATGTAGCTAGTAGACACACAGTAACATAAATAATTTGAGTTATAATATACCTTTATGTTTCGACGATCTTTTGATGTATCAGCCCTCATTTCTAGAGCAGTCTGCTCCTCGTGGTTGGAAGTGCTTGACAACATGATGCATGCAAAAGGGTATTATTTTTCTTCACATTTATACAAGCATTGTTCATGTTTTGGTTTTAATTTTGTCTAAAATATAATATGGCAAAATATATGAAAATAGATCTTTTGACACAAATTTTTTGACATAAAATTGGATAAAAAATTCTTACAATTAATTTATAAAATCTAAATGATTGAGATAATTGATTGGTTGATAACTCAAATTATTTTAGCTCTATCCCTTAGGCTAGTATTAATAGAAGTTTTAAGGTCTCTGGATGGCTTACCTGTGATTTTACGATTTTCTGAAACTTTTCTGCGATGCCAGAAGAAGCTGTCGCACATATATATACACTTCTAAGAAACAAATATTCTTAGAAAGAGAGACTCTTGCTAGAATATTGAAACGTGGAAACTTAAAAGTATTTTCTAAGTTCCGAGTGTGGTGACGAGTCCAAACGCCACGCCATCAACATTTTGTAATCATCTACATTAACTCTGAGAGCTTCTGATCATCCAAAGCCAAAAAGAACAAAAAAGAAATGACAAACTATGCGTGCATGCACAAACGTGTGGCTGCACTATTTTATTTTAATTTTACAGAGATTAATTATAACGATTATTTTTCAATTAAATATTATGAATGAAATTTTATTTAACTTAGATTACTGTGGATCAGAAACGGCTGCAGATATTTGGGCGTTAGACCAAATCATAAAATGGGCCTTTCATATCTAATATAAAAAATTAATCAAAATTTTATGAATATCTTTTCTTTTATTTAATAATTTCATCGTCTTTTGATTTTGTTAGTATTATACTATTGTTTTTCCGTTACTAAAGTTTATTAATTCATTTTTATTGTTTTTGACATATTATCAAGAAATTTTAGGAATCAAATATTTCTTCCAATGTTTTTCCTTTCTCTAATACTTTTGATGTATAGATTTCATTTTTTATAAGAGACATGCCTAGAATTAAAAATTAATTAAATTACAAACAATGAGAATAATAGTAAGATAAAAATATAAAACAGTAAAACTCAGAGAGTTATAGATGTAGGGGAATCATCATCAGATTAAATATTACAATCTTTGTTAGCAAACATGAGAGTGTTTGACATAGGCTTTTATGGAGTTGAAAGATAAGTTCTGCAGTGCAAGCAAAAATATAAAAAGTCAAGCATTAGTTTATAAAAGAATATTTGAATTTGTTGATATAAAATTCGGAGCCTAGGTGAAGCCGGCCCTGAATGCACAATCTTGTAGATGCCAAATAGATCCGCATCCATCAATTCATTGAAGTGTACAGGTGTTATCGATTAGATCTCGATATTAGCAAGAAAACAAACGGAATGTTTTACATTTTGAAAGCTTAAAACTTGGTACTTTATAGATGACTTTTTTCATTTGTCATTGCTCGATTATCTTCACAATTTTCTATTCTTTAGTGTTTGTCTAACATGGAGGAAACAACGACTTACCATTGACATCCCATATATGTACAAATACTTAATTACATAGTTGATTTGAAATATAATATCTAAAATGTCATCTAAACATCTTACCATTATGATGATTTGGTATTTTAAATTAATTAGCATGCAGTTCTATTGCGCGCCCACTTTTTAACTAGTTAACCTTAGTTTTTATTCTTTATTTTTTTACAATTTTACCCTTAAATAAAGTTACTAAAAGTCTAAAAAGAATCTGCGTAAAAAGTGTTAAAAATCTCGCAATAAGTTTTTTTTTTTTTTGTCCTTTGGAATGATTAGCTTAATTCACTTTTCCCGCAATAACACACAAAATTTAATTACATTAGGGTTTTAAAAAATCCAAATACCAACTGTTGTAATACTTGGAAGAACTTGGTTTCCACTTTTCTGGTTCGTCATAATTACTTTGCTTATTCAATCAGTAGGTTAATTGTGGTTAATGTTGTATAATTAAAAGTAGAAGGATTTTTTTTTTTTTTTACATTTTTTTCCTTCGCCAAACCAAAATTAAAGTTCTTTTATACCCATTGTAATCACTATTGTTTAACAAAATTTTTCACATGATATCAAGTTGGCGCCATGAAACTCCAAGAAGAGTGATAAAGAACTATTAAGATATTTGTTATTTTGTTAAGAATTGAAAACTACAAGCTAGTGTAATAAAAAAATAAAATTTTTAATTAAAGAATAATTCGGGAACTAATTGGGTTATATGGAGAGATTAATATAATTTTAAAAATTTTAATTGGATAAAACTTAAAAGTAAGTGATGAATTAAAAAGTCGGGATTGAATAGAATAACTCTTAATTAAAAGTCACGATGTGTACTATTGATCCAATAAATTTGATCAACCAAAAAATTGACATGTGTCCAATGTTTTGTGTATCAAAAATATACAAATACGAAAACACACTTAATAAATATCTCAGTGACAAATAAAAAATCCTTCACCGATTACTAAACAATTAAATTCCTTCCAATAGCAATGATTGCCACTCTTGAATAAAAGTATTCTACAATGGAGTTCGCACGTACTCAGTGTTTAATGTGTTCTACAAGTGAGCACCACCTAGCTGGAGGATTTGCTACACGAAGTTTCATGATGCTCGAAGTTAACATATATATATGGTGTGTGAGTATTAAATTAGTAGAGCAATCAAAATAATCCACATTACAAAAAACTCTATTGTTGATGCTGAAAATCGATCGACCTCCAGCTCAGCAGTAAAATTTGTATTTGTTGTGAAGGACCTGACTCAGCTAGAAGATAATGATGGAGTGTGCAGAGAAGAAGGGGAAAGTAGAGAATTTTGGGTCACGTCACTAGTAGAAATCGGATCTTATACAACATTCAGAAAACGCTGTAAAACACTTTTCACAGCGTTTTTCCACGTGTTGTTATCGACGGAGCTGTAAAAGTTTCGTAATCAATTACAACGTTTTATAATCGCTATATAAAAATGCTGTAACTATGTACTATACAGCGTTTTATAAACGCTGTAAAAAATATATTACAACATTTAAGACACGCTGTAAAAATCTCTTAACAACGCTTTAAAAACGCTATGCATGTTCACTGGAGAATTTGTTCATGTTATTCACAGCGCTTAGTAATTGTTGTAGAGTACTTTTTGCAGCTTGTTAAAAACGTTGTAATGGGATTTGACAACATTTATAAAACACTGTAAACAATGTGTAGTTTTTTTTAAAAATATAATTATATGAAAATGCCACCTATTTCATTCAGAATTTAATAACACACTCTAGCTGTTCAATGATATTTAAGTTTAATCCAATACTCATCGTCAACCAATTGCAAATTTTTCATAAGCAAAGAACATAACTTTTGAAATATCTTATGTCATAACAATAAATATCTTGGTTTAATATCAAGTACACACAAAAATATCATCTCAATTCAGCTCAATATGACAACAAAATACCATAAACTATAGCATTTATCCAGTAACTAAGCACCAACTAGCTAGTCTAACTTAACATAATTCTTTGGCCAAGCAATGGTGCTTCCTACTGCATCACTAAGGACATGAAGTTCAGATGTAGGACGATATAAAGGTATACTCTCCACTTGTGCCACTGTCACCCAAATTTTCCAACAGTCTGGTCCAAGAAACATATGATGTACCTGTGAATGTGGATCTGTTGATGTAATTTTTCCTTCTCCCACGATAGAATCGGTTCCCATCCAATCCAACAATTTACATTGAGCATTCTCCAAATTTTTTGAGCCACAACCACCACTATTATTCTTTTCCATCTTTTACAATCCAACAAGAAAATTTAATTAGTCACAATACATCTTCCCAGATGTTATAAACAAACATAAACTATATTGTCAACAAAAAACAACTTTTAATCATAACTATAACCTGCACACAACTAACTAATTGAGAAACATGGAGAAATCATGAAGAAATGTAAATTCAATTGCTTATGATTAATAAAAAATTTTATTAGTGTTCTAGCCAAGACAAAGGTTACACTTTAGAACATAAACATGTTAAACTGATTTTACAAAACAAATCTTTATTTCTATCCTACAAAAATTATAGGTCATAGAAAGAGAGCTTACAACATAACATATGGCTTCCTTTTCATCAAACATTAATCAATCAGAATCTTTACAACATTAGCATTCTCTTTAGTGTAGCAACATAAAATTTGTCACTTTTTTGGCCTAAATATTAACGTAAATAAATCTTGACCGTTGCTATAAATCTACTTACTTAAGTAGAACCAATAAACACATCGAGATGGGTAAAGCATGATTCAAGCTAACCTGAATTTCTCTATGAAAATAGATACATTGCAAACACATGTACATGGCTTAAGCATCATTCAAGCAATATATTACAATATGCATTATACTCATCATGAAGTTCTAATTAAGAATAGAAAAGTATTTGAGGTACTCATCTAAGTTACTTATCATTTCTAAGCACTCATCTTGTGTTATAAATTTCGTTCAATCATATAAGACATCATGATTCTAGATTAAAGCAGGACTAGAAAAGAGCCATTGGTAAAGGAATAAAAAAAGAAGCAAAGATCTAGCAATGAAAATGGAATTCAAATCTTAAACATTTTCACAAATCTTGTGTAGGATAGTACTTAATATTGCCTTCTAGTTTTTAGTAAACAATCTATATATTATACTCATGGCACTCTTATTTTGATAGCATTCCCTTAGGTGATACTGCTTTTTATAATATTTTAAATCAGTTTTGGGATTATAATTAATGAAGAATCATAAAGTAAATAAATGTTTGAATTATACTTACTTGTGGAGTGTCTTGCATCCAATCGTTTACAAAATCTTGCATTATATCTACTCCTTGGTCCTGAAAAGTATTTGGCAATCTAATAAGTACTTTTTACAACACAATATTTTAGAGAACAACATTATGATTCTAAAATTAAAATCTAAACTGCATTTAATACATCATTAACACAATCATATGAAAAACCAACATAAATTGCATTGACTACCTGACGATTGACCACATGTTTGATTAATATGTTCTTAAGTTCATCATATTTGTTTTGAAGATCCATTAATTTATGTTGCATTTTTGTATTATTTGACTTGCTTAATGACTCTAAAGCCATTCTTGTTGGTGTAGCTCCAAATCCACCTCCTAACACCCTTCCTGGACGTTCTGGACCATATATATGGTCGATAGCATCTCCATTGATAGTAGAAGCATCACTTGATTGGGTTTTCCTAAATTCTTCAATTTTTTCCTATATCAAATATGAAAAATTTAGTCCAAGCAGTTATTAGTTTAGAGTAATATATAAGCATATGAAAATAAATGTAAATAGAAAAAAGTCTTTTACCATTGACTCAGTAACCTCTTCACTGCTTGGTTTCCCATCTTTGTTAGAATAAGCCTGAATCCACACATCAACTCTGGTTATCGATTTTTTAGGATTCTCTTGAGTCTACACTTGTAAGCATGATAAGTAATTGAAAAATTGTACAATCTGGTTGAAAAAGTAATTGAACAATCTGATTGAAATTTACTAGTAAATTTTACCATTTCATATCTTAGACGAGCCATTCCTTTACGACTTGTCTGGTGCATTTTCTTTTGTTTTCCTCTCAAATCTTGATAATGTGAACTCTTCACCTAAATGAAAGTGAAAGTAAATTAGTTGGAATATACAAGAAATTCTATTTTTAAGCTTCGAAACTACATTATTTACCTGAAATTCTTTAGAAGTTCTTTGCTTAAGAAACTTATCCCATTTTTTATCACATTTGATATGCCTAGGCTTCAAGTCCTTTAATGCTGCAAGGTGGTCCTTCACATCTTTATCAGATACCAATTTCCTAATTTTACGTGATAACTCTGATTTGTAAGTTCTCCAGACCTTGCCCATTGTCATTAACACCCATTGCCTGTGACATTCCTCAAGAATGAAGTGTTGCTGTAGGAGGAAAAACACAAGAAATTCAGACTTAGTAAGCATATATATATATATAAACCATGTTACATCTACTTACTAAAATTGATGTCTTTACCTTTATGGCAATCCAAAGTCTCTTTTTAAGATCATCATCTACAGTGTGCCAATTGTCATATGTTATAGGCACCATCTCTCTTACTAAACAACCAATGTAAGAAGACAATCTATTTGAATTTTTACCTACAACTTGCCCATATTCATTAAACTCTACCTCTATAGGTTTTCCATCAGGAGGAGCAACCCATTGAATCTTCGCATGACCCCTTTTCTTCTTTTCTGTAGTGGAAGAAGCTTGTATTCCAGAGTTAAAAATAGTATCCACAAAATCAATGTGTTCATGGTCTTCAATCTCATCTCGTAGGGCTCTAGCTATACTTGTCCTATCCTTTTTAGCCCTTTTAGCTGCTTGATTAGAAGACTGAATAATGACATTAAAACAATTTATATCAGTCTCATAAAGTAAATAACAGGCATTAATTAATGCACTTATGAAAATAAAGTTAGACTTACTTCTCCTTGCTCTTTTGACATGATGTAAGCAACTTTCTACCCCTGCTACTCTTTTGTTATCCTGTGATAGGAAACAGGTTATGAAAAAAACATAATTGGCATAACAAAGTGTTAAAAAATTGTCAGTGAAAGAACAAATACATTTAGTATATACAAATATAACACATCCAATAAGAAAACAACATCAACCATGCTAATTACACAAACAATCCATCACAATCCTCTCTTACATTATTATCATCTTCACTTATGTTTCTAGCCAAGCTTAATATAGATGTATCTATTCTTGAAAAAGAAGTGAATATATTATCTTGATACATATCCATATCATGACATTGTCGAGATGGGGCTTGTAATACAATGAAACAGGATGATGTATCAGTTTCCTTCACATAAAAGACTTGTTTTGCTTGTGATGCCAAAATGAATGAATCTTTGTCAAATTGACTTTGTCCTTCACGTAAATTAGCAATAGTAAACCCATCCTCTTTCCTCACATTGGTAGTGTTGGCCCAATCACATTTAAATAATGGTACTTTAAATGTGTAGTAATCAAGTACAATGATATCTTTGATAATCCCATAATAAAAGATTTTTTCAACCACTTGATTGGTATCTTTGACACTGGATCTGCATATGGTTTCTGCTTCAATGGAGACACCACTATCTTGCGTAGATTTTTCACCATCCTTTGTACGAAATCGAAGCCCATTGATAGTATATCCCGAGTATGACATTGCTGTCTTTTTGGGTCCAAATGCAAGCCATTTCAATGTCTCACTAATCCCACTTGCTTCATACTTTATCTGTTTAAGCCTCAATTAGGTTAGAAACTTCAAGTTGAAATACATGCACGCACACACACACACACACGCACACACACATTTTATATATCATACATATATTCATCAAAATTATATAACCTTCGATGATAACCATGTACAAAATGTATCTTGGTGCTCCTTTTGTAGCAAAGCTTTGTTCCTTGGGTGACGTAATCGTCTATCTAAAGATTTCAGCTCCTGTATGTGCATTCTATATAGAAAGAAATACAATGAGTGAACCAATTTATCATATAGTAATGCCTAACTACCAAATGTAAAGCATATTGCATTATACATACTTGAAATATGGTTCTACTTCAGCACTATTATATAGCACATAACGATGAGCAATTTCTAATTCTTGATCATTCAAAATAATTTGTTTTCCACCAGTAAGTGAACGCTCTTAATTATTTCCTTCGTGAACATGTTGGGACACTTTTATGTTTTCTTCTTTCATGTATTCAGCACAAAACTTCGTACACTCATCAGCTAAATAACACTCAGCTATGCATCCTTCAGGTCGTGCACGATTCCTAACATACCTTTTTAGTATCTTCATGAATCTGAAAAATTAATATTACCCAGCTATTATAGATATCATATATATGTGTATGTATGTACACACACACACACACACACACACACACACACACACACACATATATATATATATATATATATATATATATATATATATTTGGAGACAGAGTTACTTGAAATTACCTTTCAAAAGGATACATCCAACGATATTGTATTGGACCACAACGTTGAGCTTTGCGTCCCAAATGAATAGTCAAAGGCACCATGACATCAAAAAATTAAGGAGGGAAAAACCTTTCTAACATACATATAGTTTTAGCAATATCATTTTCCATCTCTTCCAACCTGGTACCATCAATCACTCTTTGGCATAATTCATTAAAGAATGCACAGAGTTGAAATATTGTGACTCTTGGTCCTCTAGGTAAAAGCCCCCATATAGCTACCGGTAGCAATTGTTGCATCAAAATATGATAATCATGAGACTTCAAGCCCATAATTTTACATTCATCTACTTGAATACAATTGCCAATATTAGATCCATATCCATAGGGTAGCTTTAACTCATACAGTCTATTACAGAAGATTTTTTTTTCCCTTCTGGATAGTGTGTGCATAGCTGGTGGTAAGTACACTCTTTTGCCCTTTTCCTTCGGATGCAAATCAGGTCTAATATTCATTGCTTGCAAATCTTTTCTAGAGTTTAGACCATCTTTAGACTTTCCCTTTAAATCTAACAATGTACTAACAATGCTGTCACAAATGTTTTTCTCAATGTGCATGACATCTAAGTTGTGACGTAATACTAAGCCCTGCAAAGTAATAAATTTTGAAGGTAAAATTATTGTTAGTCATAAAATTTTATTTAATTTGGCATAAAAACAAAAATAATCTAATAATATATAGATGTATGTATATGTGAATTAACATACCTTCCAATATGGCAAGTCAAAGAATATTGACCTCTTTTTCCATATTTGAACTACATCTGACTTCTTCCTCTTTTTCTTCATCACATCTTTGCCCCAATCATTAACAAAATCTTTTACTTCATGAAAAATTTCATGGCCTGTTAATTGTTTAGTTCTTCCCCTAGTCTTTTCATTTCCATCAAAACAATTCTTTTTCTTACGTAAGGGATGCTTATGGTTAAGAAACCTTCTATGTCCCATATATGCAAATTTATGGCTATGAGGTAACCACTGACAACATGTATCTACACCACATACAGGACAAGCAAATTTACCTTTTGTGGTACAACCTGCTAGATTGCCATATGCTAGGAAGTCATTTATAGTCCACATTAAGATAGCTTTCAAATTGAATTTGGACTTAGAATAAGAGTCATATACTTCTACCCCATTTTCCCACAATTCCTTCAAGTCATCTATTAAGGGCTCTAAGTATATGTCTATATCATTTCCAGGTTGCTTAGGACCTGGAATTAATAGAGTCAACATCAAATTCTCCTTCATCATACACAACCAAGGTGGAAGATTATAAGTCACTAAAATCACTGGCCAACAACTATACCTAGAGCTTAGATCACGAAATGGATTAAAGCCATCTGTTGCAAGCCCAAGCCTTAGATTTCGTGCATCTGAAGCAAATTCAGGCCACTTTCTATCAATTGTTTGCCAGGCAAGAGAATCAACTGGATGTCGCATCTTACCATCTATACTTGCATGAGTGGCATGCCAAGTTAGTTGTTTTGCTCTTTCTATTGACTTGAACATTCGTCTAAACCTCGGTATAATTGGAAAATAACGCAACACCTTACTAGGAATTCCTTGCATAACCTTTTTTGTGCGTTGGTTGATTTTCCATCTTGAAGTACCACATTTTGGGCAGGCATCTAAGTGCTCATTATCTTTTCTGAATAAACAACAATCTTTTTCGAATGCATCTATCTTTTCATACCCAAGGTCAAATGTCTTTAGTAACTTCTTAGTTGCATATGTCGAATCAGGAAGAGTATTATCTAGAGGTAGCAAATCACGAATGATTTGTAATAATTCTGTAAAACCTTTATCAGATAAGCATTGTGAAGTCTTGTGGTTAAACAAAACTATAGTAGCTGAGATGGTTGAATGTTTTATAGAGCCAGAATATAAAGGAGCTTCCGCATCTTCCAACTTTTGATTGAAAACCTCATTTGGTTGATGATCTAGTTCATCAAAATCTCCATCATACGCATCTTTATACATCCTATGTGTAGTTGAGATGCTATGAACTTCATGTAGTTCTTCTTCTTGTGGCTTCTCCCCATGAAAAACCCAACTGGTGTACGTCGGACTCATCCCCGATATGACCAAGTGCTCAAAAACCATATCAACATGTAGATGGCATAAATTTAGACATTTAACACATTGGCAAGAGATATAATCACTATTTATTTGAGCTTGAACCGTATCGACAAATTTTTTAGCTCCCTTACGATACTCAGTAGAAGTTCTACATAGTTTTGTTAAACCAAAAAAAAAAAATCTATATTAAACCACTATTAAATAAAGTAGGCAAAGTAGGTTTAATATTTCTTATAAGAAGAGGAAATGGGGAAAAAAACCTTGGAAAATAGACCCATGTTTTATCCATCCTTAGCTTTACTTGTTGATGTATAACCTACCTAATATATGAGAAGCAAAATATCAATGCAACGCCAACATGTTAAATTTTATCTACTTATCATTTCTAAAATTAGGACACATTATTTAGAAATTTGATGTGATACCAACCAAACACATCCTAAGATATTAGTTTTGGTCTTAATTTTAAACTCAACATATCATTATAAATTTGCTGGAAAAATTAAATTTTTAACTATATGGTTGGCTACTTTTACTATTGTTATTATGTTTTTAGATTGAAGTTCTAGATTTCTTGTCTTATGGACTAATTCAAAATTTACCTCTTACCAACTCAAATGATCCAAATGGACGAGCATTTAACAGTTGCAATTGTTTTGTAATTTGAAATCAGATTCCATGGAGAATAACAATTAATCTTTGATATATACAAATAACAGGGTCCAGCATTCACACCCTCCGTCTCTCGCAAGGAAAATGCTAGTCATTACTCGTAAAAGTCAAAACAGAACTGCTGCCTAGTCTTTACCACCATCTGGCTCCACTCAAATTTAGCTTTGAGAGCTTTATTTCAAATTAACAATTATTGGTCTCTCTTAATTTGTTCACCTTTTTGTATATTTACAAAAGTCCTTAGAGGTGCATGCATATGATTGCCTCAAATTTTTTAATCTCCATTGATATTATAATCCTTGTAATGTTACAACAGGACAACTAACCTGCCGTGTTTGGTTATAGTTGGTCAAAGTAGATAGGATTCCCTCTCTTTTTTTTCCTGGTTTCATTTAAGCCTCCAACACACACCCACCATACAAATTAGAAAATGATGTTTTAATAGATGACAAAGTTGACTTATTTTCTCCTTGATTTGTTTAACTTTATAAATCCTGAATATGCATGCAGAGACAAATTGATGGATATTTTTCTGCA
Organism: Boswellia sacra; assembly: GCA_013180625.2. NCBI lineage: Eukaryota > Viridiplantae > Streptophyta > Magnoliopsida > Sapindales > Burseraceae > Boswellia > Boswellia sacra. The sequence goes on from SNVD02005260.1 coordinate 28,412, forward strand.
CATACAAGAAGAGGACGGGTTTGTAGGTGAGTGCTTTGGGTAGCATGGCTGGGGTGCTTTAAAATATTCTTTCAATAGCTGATTAGTTTGACCAGATCAAAGATTCTTATATAGTGCTAGAAATTCTATGTAGATCTAACCTAGACTCAAATTCTTGGACTTTCTTAGGATGATTGGTGTATCCTCTCTACAAGTCTACCAGAGGACCTAGAACTAGGATCTGTATCTAATCACTTTAAACTTTGAAGAGCTATGTGTGTTTTCTGCATATATTATTTGCTCTTTTTGTATCTGCGTTCTGGTTCCAAAAGCTTAGATTTGTCTGGTCCATGTTGTAATTATCATCACCAGCTTCTCTCATTGCAATTATAATTTAAGTATGTAATTAAAATTAAACAATCAGAGGACAGACTGATAATATAATTATAATTTCATATTGGAAATGAAAAAATAAATAATTAAAAGAAACAGTGGACATACCGATGATGGAAGAGGCACCAAATGGAGAATGAAGAAGACTTGCTTGTTTAGAGAGAGATACGGCTGAATGAGCTGGGATGCAGTTCTTTTGAGCTGCAAAGAAAGTAAAAATTCTGTTCAGTGATTATGCTTGCTAATAAATGAAATAGAGAATAGACACACAAGTGAGGAGGTTAGAGATGGTGGAATGGCAGAATGAGGACGATGACCTTCTTGACTTCCCCAATTTTGTGACTGAGAGTGATTGAGAGGGACAAAACGATGGAGGGATTGAGAGAGAATGAGAGGGATTAGGGCTGAAATCAGTCAACTCATTTGGAAAGAAGAAAAGTAATGTCGCGAGTAATTTTTTTAGGCAAACTCGCAAAAAAGAAATGTCATCATGATATATTCTTTTAATTAACTTTATTTTTCTTGGCCAAAACGGAATGTTTTGAGCTGTAAACTTAGATTCCCGCCCAATTTTTAGGCAACCCGCGGAAAATAAAAAATTTTCATTTAATTTTTTAAACCAAAACGTTGTGTTTACTATTGTAAACTTCGTATAAAAGTCACAGCAATTAAAAAATGCTGTCAAACTATTTCTATTTTACTATACACAACACTTTATTAGCCACATGCTGTGATTACGGGGGGATATGATGTTGGCTAATTTTCTTTTACAGCATCTACATTAAAAATGTTGTAAATTAATGTTATGAAAAGTAATATTTCTTGTAGTGTGTGTTCGTCAAGATGGCTGTTGTGTTTTGATCAACCAAGGCTCCAGTGGCTTGAATGATCTACACACAAATAGAAAAAAAAGGGTCAGAGGCGCTGGTGTTGCCAGCGATAATCCTCCGACGCTCAAGTAAGAGATTAACTATAGAGTGAAAATTTTTGGTTGACCAAGGGAAGACGAGGTAGAGAGAGAGGGGTTTCTAGAGAAAGAAATTGTTCCCAAACCTTGATTTGTAGCCAAAGACTATATTTATAGGAGAGTTTGCTTACAGGTGGCAGGATGCATGCAATATGGTTGACAGGTGGCGAGGTGCATGCAACATGGTTGACAGGTGATGAGGTGCATGGAGCTTGGTTGACCCCATGTTGCATGCAAGGGAGTTGACAATGACACTTGGAGCCATGGAGACACCTGGAGAGAGGCCTCTATGGAATCCAGTGCTTCTAATATTTTATTAAATTTTATTGAACTTGGCAAATAATCATTGAACTCATGGGAAATAGTTCTTATTAAATACTTCTTCTGACATTGATGGCTCCGATTTAGTAACTCGTGCCATGCAATATCTTTGAAAGTGAAATTGGAAGTCGTATCCTTCATCGACCAAACAAGACGCTTGTTATATAGCTATCTAATCAACTAGGAATTCTCAATAATAAGAGTAATGGCAAAGTCCTCGTCGACCAAACCAATAATGAAGGATCCACCACCCCAAGAGTTATGCTGCCATGCAGGATAAAAGACTCAGTTATTCCAATTAAAGTACAAGGAAAAATTATATGCCTTGGTGATGTGGCTTGAAAAATTAATCTCATTGGCTATCCTAATTTTTCATCCAATATCTATGAAAAAAAAAATCATGGTATGTGAATATTAGATCTAGTTGGGAGAGAGATATGTCGTCTTATTATTAATGTGATGTAAAAACTATTATTCTTGGTCTCTTTATATAGATAATAATAATAAATATAGATTAATTAGGATTTCTTCTTTAAGTATGATAATGATACCTAGAACCACTAGAATAATCTGAAATATGAAATAAAGGTATTGAAATTCAACTTTGACCAATCAAAGTTTGGGCCTTAGCCCACAACCCTAGCCTTAATAAATAAATAAATAATAATAATAATAATAATAATAATAAAGAACTAAAGGATCATGATGTGAGGGGCATGTTGTTTCCTTTATCGTGCTTCGTTTCTAGAAAATCAAGAAGTTAACATTTCAAGAGTGAGGTTGAAAAGCTAAAACTGATTCTCAGAAAAGTTACAACAATTTAGACATTTGATATACTTTTTCAATACTGATTATATGAATTTTTGAAGAGAAACTAATAGAGACACGCGAAATGAAATCTATGCACCAAAGTATCCGCTTATGAATTCAAAAGATGCAAATTAAAAGTTCATGCTTTCGAAATGAAACAGAGATATTATTAGAAAAATGGATAGAATTGACAACCAAACTAAACTATATCTATAGTTTGGTCACTTCCCTAATTTTAGGAGTCTATCCAATCAAATTGTTGACAAGCTGAAAAAATTGAATTAAGGAGAGGAAAATTCGGAACTTAAAAGAAAATTAATATTTAACTGTTATTTAACACATAATAAAGTACGAATACTTAGACGCTTCACATCAACATAACAACATGTTTTTTCTCTTTTTTTTTCATCATTGTTGTGAATTTTGGACTTTTCACGGAAGTGTTCAATTTAAGACAATAACAAAATTATGATGAAACCACAAGCAAGCAAGAGAATATAAAAAAGATAGGACCACTAGATTTATAATGGTTTGATCAATTAAGCCTATGTCCACTTCATAGATCTAAGTAGTAGCTTTATTCCAATCAACAATAAAGGAGAATTACAAGAATATCAATTGCAATAACAAGGATTTAACCTAACAGCCTTCCTATGCATACTGACAAGATAACACCAATCTTTGATACATGCCTCCAAGGAAAGACTAGCAGCCTCCTTATGTATATATCCCAAGATTATCACCAATCTATAATATATATCTATAAGGAAAGACTAATAGAGAAGAACTCATGATTAATAGCCCTAATTGTAGCTTCCTGGATCACCCCAAACGTTGACGTCCTTTCCAACTCCCAAGGCTCCTAAAATGTTTAAACCGTCTTTTCTCCATTTGATCGATTTCTCGATATCTCTACACTCATACATACAAGGTTTATAGAGGGCCAATAGCTTTTTTTTCCCTAGTCTAACCATGATTTCTAGACTAGAAATGCAACCAAAACTCTTCCTATTTCAGTTTTCTTATTCAATATGAGTAACCTAGATTATCCTAATTAAAACAAATTATAATCAAACTCAACTTCCTAGTTTGATACAAATTCTAATTCGTTTTAATTCTAATATAGAAACAAATCCTATATTGCCTAATATTTTAACAAGACAAAAACACACATAACAATCTCCACCTTGTTTTTGCCTTCAACCATTGTTGATTCCATGTTGAAGAAGGATTTGCAGTCCATGTCATCGCACAGACGTGTGCAACCTTTGTTGTGCAGGAGCGCCAACTCTCTGCCTAAAGTGTTGTCCAAACTACGAACGTTGTGCAGGCGTACAACCGCTTAAGATTTGATTTTGAACTTTCCTTCTTCACTCTAGCTGCTGCTCTCCCCCAGCCTCTCAGGGCATCATGTGCATTTGATTTGGTCCAAGTACAAGCCATGCTTGAACATGCATGCTATCATACCAAATCTACCCAAAACCTTTTCCTCATAAATCTCTTTGTGTTCTCCATCTATTCCACTGGTCTCTAGATCACGATCTAAACAATACTCCACCTTAATCTCAACTCTGTCTCTCTCACTACCAGTACTAACACCCTTGCTATTAAACCGTTCCATCTCGAATGTTGTTATAGCCAACTCAGATTCTAGAACCAAAAGATCTAATACCAGTTTTATGGAAATTTTAAGCTTTTCACGGAAGCGTTCAAAATGAGATATTAACAAAATTATGATGAAACCACAAGCAAGAGAATAAAGAAGATAGGAACACTAGATTTATAGTGGTTTGACCAATCAAGCCTACGTCCACTTTAGAGATTTAAACAGTAACTTTACTCCAATCGATAATAAAGGAGAATTACAAGAATATCAACTACAATAACAAGGATTTAACCCTACAATCTTCCTATGCATACCGACAAGATAACACCAATCTTCGATATATGCCTCCAAGGAAAGACTAATAGCCTTCTTATGTATATATCTCAAGATTATCACCAATCTATAATACATACCTTTAAGAAAAAAGTAACAGAGAAGAACTCCCATGGGTAGTCGATTTATACTCACGATTTACAATTCCAAACTGTAGCTTCCAATATCAAAATCCTGCTCACGATTAATGGCCCTAATCGTAGCTTTACGAATCACCCTAAACGTTGATGTCCTTGCTGACTCCCAAGGCTCCTAAAACATTTAAACCATCTTCTCTCCATTTGATCGATTTCTCGATATCTCTACACTCATACATACAAGGCTTTATATAGGGCCAAGAGTTTTTTTTCCTAGTCTAACCATGATTCCTAGACTAGAAATACAACTAAATCTCTTCCTATTTCAGTTTCCTTGTTCAACTATGAGTAATATGGATTATCCTAATTAAAACAAATTACAATCAAGCTCAACTCCCTAGTTTGATATAAATTCCAATTTGATTTAATTCTAATCTAGAAACAAATCTTATATTGCCTAATATTCTAACAAGACAAAAACACACATAACAATCACAACCATCAGTACATGTACAGGTGGTTGTCAGTGATTCTTTCAATTAATATTTATCTTCACTGACTCTGGTGAAATGAGTTTCTAGATCCGATAACAACTTTTGATTTTTTCACTCGAGATCATCTCACTTTTCTCTGACTTGATTTCTACTAGTAATGGTGGTTTTTCACCAAAGAAAACTACAGTTTCAATTCAGAATGTGAAAGTCATTTAAGCACAATTTACTAAGGGAATGCATTCTTCCAAGCAGAAGCCCTTACTCTAACTTGGAAGCCATACTAATCTTCTTAAACTTAGGAGAAACGCATAAGCTGATATAATCTAACGAGGGCCATGCACTTGTCCAACTATAATCTAACGAGGTAGTGAAGTGTTAGCCACTTTAAATTGACAAGAATAATGTGACTAGAGTTCATTGTCTCATCCTCACAAACGATTTCTTCCATGGCTTGACCGTGTTTGACACTCAATTTCTCTAGTTTAGAGAGAGATTGAATCATAGAGCTTCTAAAAGACATACTTCGGGGCAGGACATGGATCCAATGACAAAATTCTTTGCTTTGCAAAGCTTCCTTTTGGTACAATTCCCTCCCAAATTTGTGTCAATTTCTAGAAATGATGAATACTTAAGGTCTCCTGGCTTGGAAACACAACAGAAGTATGTTCCTTTATTTGCACTACTATCTGAATCTTGGGCAGTCACTACTTATACAGAACTTCAAATCTTCCATTTTATCCATTCCAAATCCGGAAAAACATTTAGTGTCAAGTGATGATCTAAATAGAAAGCAGTACTATGAGCCAATATTTGAAGAACTTCATTAGGTTTCCTTTCACCATTTACAAATCTCAAGCATCGATCCAATTGATTGTAATCATATTCCACAACTTCTGGACCCCAAGAGGCAATGCTCTGCTCATCAGGGCCAACTACCAATTTGAACTCATTTAAGAGTTAGTTCCTCCATGGTGTGCTTCCTTTGAGGAAATCCTTGAAATCCTCTACTTCCAGGAAATGAAAACAGAGGGAAGTCAAGTTTGTCAACTTGGTGACCTTAATTTTGAGAGATTTTACATCTTTAAAGCACCTTTTATCTTGCGATTAGAAAACAATGCTTAAAGAGTTTTCAGAGCCTGCAGCTTTGATATAGCGTCCCCTGGCATCAAACTACTTGGCAAGTTGATGTACTCACTATCATCAACAGATCCATAGAAGCATACTTCCAAATGTCTAAGGGATGCCAATTCACCGACACCATCATGCAAGTTGTTAATTTCAGTTCCTCACAGATTAGGCACCTCAAGATGTTTAAGAGATGTAAATTCAAGCAGGATCACGAATCGATGGTCATAATTATGAAGACCTAGAATCAGGAGGTTTTTAAGGGTTGAAGGAAAGTGTCTGGCAAGGACTTGATTTTGGTATTGGATTGGTTCAACACTTCAAGGGAAGGCAATAATTCAGAAAAAGACGGCTCTATCACTGTAAGCTGATAGTTTCTTTATAGGAACCAAAATTTTAAGGCAACTTGATTTCTCACGTAGCCTGGATAAATTGTTATCCATCAAAAAGACAATTTTGGCCTATTCCCACTCCTCCTCTAAAGGTGGTCTTCTTATACCTGTACCATCTCTCCATAAGAATTCATTGCCTTTAGGAACAAAAATTCTACTGCTTCAAGAGCCTTGAAGTGATCTCAACAATGAACTACTTTCTATACTCAATGTCGCTGTTCTTGAATAAGAGCTTAATAGAAACTAATAAAAACTAAAAACACTTAACTAACCATAAAAAAACTTAAAAGATCATAAAAAAGTAATGATAAAAGCTTCTATGATCTTCTCTTGCAATACATCAATCATGATTTTGATCTCAACTCAGCAACTCCGATAACATCTAACAATGAAACAACAATTATTAAATTTAGTATTTAATATATTTAACGCACTAGTGATAGAGTAGCTATAAATGCACTTACCTCCAATGAGCTATAACTCTGTTTTTCTATGAAATTCTTCATGGTAAGAAGTCACAAGAAAAAAAATCAATACTTGATCGAACTTCATTAAGAGACCTCACGAGCCTGAGTACAAAGTCCCTGGAAAATACAATGACATACATGAATTTGTACACCATGTTTATGTTATTTAGGGAGTTGTGGAGAGCATTGATGACAAAGCTTTATAGCTAATGCCTTTATCAATCAAGAAAGCTTCATAATTGACTCCTTTATCCACAAAAAGCTCTACAGCGAACTCTTTTAACCATCGAGAAGTGCTACAGCTAACACGTTTGTCAAGTAGTAAACGAGTCCAAATATAATTTTGTGAAAAAATGCTGCAAACAGATATGTTTTGCTCCTCTTGGGCAAACGGGTTGCTTTTGAGAAGCAATGAGAGCACCAACGAATAGGCTTCTTAAGAAATATCTTTACCATCTTGCAGTTGAATGCAAACGAATTTACATGCACATGTACAATGTAAAAGATGAGGGGAAAAACACAACCAATGGTAGAAATTGTGATGGCAAGGGCCATATTTCTAGACAATACCACTTATAATCCTGTCACAAATGCTAATGTCATAGAGATAAGTCTAATCCTAGCCAAGCCAAGCGCCCAAGAAAGTGAGTCCATAAAAGATTCACTTTTGCTACATTAGAAGGGCCAAAAAGCTATGACAGTAGCAGTCATGGATGAACTCAAGGATATGGTATCAATAATAACAAATGCCTTAAAACTTATTCTTCAAACCAAAATCGACATGCCCTCACTCGGACCTTCACTTTTCAGACCCTTTGCAATAATAAAAGCTGCCATGCCCTCGTTCGGACCTTCACTTTTCAGATCCCCTGCAACGGTAAAAGCTACAATGAATGTGAACATAGCGATCAATGTATTCATCATTGAAAGAGTTTGAGCCATTTCCTTGGCCTTGCAGCCACCTTCCCTGTCTATATCTTCAACTCCAACAAAGTTGTATCTTCTACCGTCATACCTTCTTTGTCCAGAGCTCTCTGTGGATTGGCATCGTCCTTCAGAACTGGTGCACTCATAGATCACTCTAGATGCCCTCACTAGATGTCCTCTTCATACAAACCTCGATTCGCATACGCCAACTTCAGGTCTTTTGTGGTTAAGTGCTACAGTGCACGGAATGAAAGTGTAACACAAATGTAGATAAAAATAAGTGCAATGTTAATAAAAATATATAATTTTCAATAAAACCTTCGATAAAATTTTTCCATTGTATTTTTATTTACGACAAACGTTTATCTATTGAATATGATTGGTTAGATAAAGTTGTTTTAAAAATTATGAAGTTAAATTTGATAAATAAAAAAATTTTAAAATGATAATAAGAGTGTATTTACATGAATAGGACAAAATGAATAGATACTATTAAGAACTTTTCTGGTACAAGTAATTCAAAAATATATGTACCTTTTGGATCTCCTTTCCTTTGGGCGTAGTTGTTTACACAATTTGTAAAGCAGTTTCCTTTTTATTGTTGATTGCCCTAATGTTGACATTCATGTAATTGGAGAAAATATAGCCCACATCACTCTAGAATTCTATAGCAGCCAAATGCAAAAAGGAATTCCCTTCTACATCACGTGAGTTGACCAAATCATCCATCTCAGGCAACCTTAGAATAAATGAGACTATTTTTATCTTTCCATTTTGAGCTACAATATGGAGGATATTACAATTGCTATTATCATTCATCTCAATGGAATCTGGGTAGTCTTTGAGTAGCATTTTTAATACACCAGGTCGGTCATTCTTTGTAGCCAAGTGAAAAGGCATTTGACCATTGATATCATGTTTGTAAGGAAGCAAAGCATTTACTTTGGCTACTATCGTGCTATTTTAACATTACCTGAGGTTGTGGCGTAATGAAGGGGAGTCCATTTCTGTATGTGATCTACATTATCGATGAGGTCCCCCTTGATTTTCAATATATAAACCATTATATCTAAAAAATAATTGCAATAAATGAAGGATTATAAATGCACCTTTGAGCTCTCATTTTGTAACATGTTCTATCAACTAGAACGAAGAATTGAGAGATTTTGTATACTGAAAATTGTGGAGACTTGCACCTTGCAATACTCTCAATCTTCAATATAAATTACTAGTTCATTAATGTTTTCTATTCTAATTTTCTGAAAATACTATTAAGTTTCTTTACCATATATTTGTCAATCAACGATTGGTAGAAGCAGGCAGCAACATGTCTTGTTCTTTAATAGGTCCTTATGGATAGATATTAATGATAGCAGCATTAACTAGATTCAGTGCTTTGAAGCAAAGAGAAATATACACCATAGGTTTTACTTTCATAAATTTCATTATAAATATTTGTTTTAAACCTTTTTTTCTTCTTTAATCGATTCTTTTTTAGAGATGTTGATTATGGCAGCATGAACCAAATTTTTGAAGCATAGAGAAATGTAAACATTAGGTCTACATTAACAAATATAATTATATTTTTCAGTCTACATATAAACACATACACACACACATACACCAATATTTAGTTATAAATCCTATGAAGTCTGCAACTCAACTTGTCTAGTGTAAACAGAAAAACGGCATTGGTGCACAGCAGGAGATATACTGGAGTGTTAGATGCACACCAGATGCTGTGTTAGACATGCGAAGATAGAAGCTTGGCATTGCAAAGCAAGGCATGTTGCACAGCACGTAATATTGGCGTAGGGGAGTAGGTAATCTTGCGTAGGGGCGCAGGTTCTAGATTTGGAATATACATGAAGGCGGAGAGTTTATGTCGAAGCTCCAATGATGTTGCGTAGGAGCGTAAGTCTGTTTCCTAGTACAATTAGGATTTCTTGTCACGTAAGTAATTGGCCTATAAGCCTTGGACTATAAATAAGGTACGTGTATTCAGTGTAAAATAGATCGAAGAAGTTAGAAAGATGAGAGGAAAAGAAGACAGTTAGGGTTTAGAGAGATTAATAGTTTCTTAGAGAAAAAGAAACTAAATTTCTTCTAGTTGTCATTGTAAACACTCTTGTATCTCTTGTTTTTCACTATAGTGGATTGATCACAACCAGCAACTAGACATACAATCACATTTTGTGGTCTACACCAGTATAAATTCTAGTGTCCTTGTGTTCTTACTTTGTTTTATTTTGCTTGGGTGTGTGTTAAATCTTCTAGACTAATTCCGTGATAACCCACTTGTGAGTGTGTGTGTCGCTCTTCTTCATAACAATTTGGTATCAAAGCCTAGTTACAACTATTTAGGTATCTATGGTGGCCAAAAGTTCTTAGTACTACAGGTATTTTATAAAAGTCCTAACTCTTCGATGCACAGTACGAGAGCTGTTCAAAGAAATTCCGATGATGCCTACATCAACTAACAAGTATGAGATTGAGAAATTTGATAGTAGCAACTACTTTGATATTTGGAGGATGAAGATGTTCACTTTATTAGGAAATCTAGGATTGGATGAAGCTCTTGGAGATGAAAGCAAGATGTCAGACAGCTACAGCACTGAAAAAAGAAGTAATATCATGAGAAAGGCCTACAACATGTTAATTTTCTGTTTGAGCAACAAGGCATTAAGGCAGGTTTTTCGAATGAAAATGTGGCTGAGGTATGGTTACAGCTTGAAAGCCTTTACATGACTAAAAATTTGTCAAGTAGGTTGTACTTAAAAGCAAAATTCTTTACTTTCAAAATGGCTGAGGATAAGAACTTAGAAGATCACATTGATGAATTTAATAAGCTGTGCTTAGATTTAGAAAATATACAAATAGAGTATGATGATGAGGATAAAGCTTTAGTGTTGTTACATTCTCTTCCAAAATCATATGAGACATTTGTAGATATTTTAAAGCATGGTGGGAGACATTTTCGCTTGATGATGTGATTGGTGCATTGTATTTGAAAGATCTCCGAAAGAATAACAAGTTGGGTGAACGCTTAGGTGAAAGGCTACATGTGAGAGACAGGAGTGATAAACGTGATTATGAGGGTAAGTCGCACTCAAGGTCAAAGTCAAAAGGAAAGAAAGCTGTAAAACGCTTCCACTATCACGAAGAGGGATATATTAGGAGGCTTTCTCCAAAAAAAAAAAAGAATAAGAAAGGTAAAGAAATAGAAAATGGTGATGCTACAATTGTAGAAGATGGTTATGAGAGTTCAGATGTGCTAGTCATGACTATAAAAGCTCGTAGAAGTAATGGGTCTTGGATTCAGGTTTTTCGTTTCATATGATGTAAAATAGCAACTAGTTTGAATCTTATGAGAAGATTGACGGCAAAAAAGTTTTGTTGGGTGACAAAAAAGCTTGCAGTGTAGGCGGTATAGGGACAGTTTGAATAAATACTTATGATGGAATGGAAAGAGTTTTGATGGTTGTGAGGCACATTCTAGAGCTGAAACAAAACTTGATTTCACTTGGTATGCTTGATTCCAATGGCTGCACTTACAAAGGCAAGAATGGCACCTTGAAAGTTGCAAGTGGATCCTTGGTTTTAATGAAAGGTGTAAGGGAAAACGGTTTGTATATTCTCTAAGGTAGCACCATAATTGGAGAAGCGGGCGTGGTATTGGGCATGGATGATAAAGCCTATTTGTGGTATAAGAGGCTTGGCCATAAGAGTGAAAGAGGGCTTCAAGAGCTACAAAAGCAAGGATTGCTATGCGAAGATAAGTTGGGGAAATTAGAGTTTTGTGAGCATTGCATACTTGGTAAGGCTACAAGGGTAAAATTCACTTCCTCATCTGATACAACAAGGAAAACTCTTATTTATGTCCATTTTGATCTATGGGGTCCATCTAAGCATGCAACTTTAGGTGGAGGTAGGTACTTCATGTCCATAACTAATGATTGCTCAAAGAAGGTACGGATAAACATCTTGAAGACCAAGGATGAGGCATTCCAGAAATTTAAAGTTTGGAAAAAGATGGTTAAAGTCCAAATGGGCAGGAAAGTTTAAAAGCTTAGAATTGATAATGGTTTGGAGTTCTTTAATGAAAAGTTAAATCGATTTTGCAACAACGAGGGAGTGGTGAGGCACAAGTCAATATGTGGGACCCCGCAGCAAAATGGCTTGGCTGAAAGGAAAAATAGAATGCTTCTTGAGCAAGTTAGATGCATGTTGTTAAGCACTAGATTACCCAAGAAGTTTTGGGGAGAATCAGTCAACAAAGTTGTATATTTAATCAATAGATGCACATCAGGCAGTTATTGGTTTCAAGACACCCGAAGAAGTGTGGACAGGTTTGCCTCTAAGCTATAGTCATTTGAGGGTGTTTGGTTGTGTGGCATACACACATATCAAGCAAGGTAAACTAGAGCCAAGGGCAAGGAAGTGTATGTTTGTTGGCTATCTCGAAGGTGTGAAAGGAGACAGATTGTGGTGGCAAGAGGTGAATGTTTAACACTACAAGAAAATCGTAAAAATTTGACTGTTTTTAACAGTCAAGTATGAAGTTATTTGACGGTTATTGACCGTCAAATATGTCACCGTCAAATATGATATTATTTGACAATCGGTCAAACCGTCAAGTATCAACTGAAATATACTTGACTCTTCATTTGGAGTCAAGTATGTTAATGGATTTCTGTGCTATTTTGACTCATTTTTTCAATAATATTTGACTCTTTCCGTCAAATATGAGGCATGTTTCGTTTTTATAATAACCGTCAAGTATCATCTATATTTTTATGATACTTGAGGGTTTTTAGCCGTCAAGTATGTAGTTAAGAAATTTAAAAAAAATATATATACATATTATAAGCTATTAAAATTTCAATATTCTTATACACAATAATTTGGTTTCCAAAAAATACAATAAACAGTTAAAATTAATTCAATAAACTTAAAAAATTAACATTCTATAAACAAGCAAAGTATCAAATAAAAGTTAATTCAATAAACTTAAAAAATTAACATTCTATAAACAAGCAAAGTATCAAATAAAGATTCAACAGGTGTTCTGAAAATATATAATATTAAAGAAGAAAAAAATTATACAACATTGTAAAGAACAATTGAAGCTGGTCCTAAACTCTGTGTCCTCTGTCATGATCGTGCATATTCTGCTCCACCATATTTCCCATCATTATGAAAAGCCAAGATATTTTATATTTCTCACTGCACAAAACCAACTCATTTTAGTTTGTCTCTACTTAAATAAGTGCAACAATTTTTACCCTTAAATAGTTCACATTGACATTCACATTACACCTATCTAAACGTGTTTTACATATTTTATGAAACATCTAAATAAAAATAAAAACAGAAGCAGAAAAAAAAGCACTTATATCCACTTACTTGTGCCTCGCCCAAATCAACCTCTGCAAACCCAATAAAATACAATTGCTCACTTGCAGATACCGACCCACCCATCCTTCAACCGAACAACCTAAGCAGAAACCTTATCCGATCAAGCAACAAATCCATACAAATTGCGATCACAAAAGCCAAAAAAAGAAGCAAAACGACAATGTAAACAACTTGATGCCCTTCGTTTAGTTACTTTGCATAACACGTGAATTTCTCAAAACGTACCCAACCAAAAAAAATAAAAAGTAAAATTTTTTTTCCTAAAAAAGTCACAAAATCTCAAAAACAAATCAACAAACTGAAAAAAAAAAGCTGCTCTCTTACCAATCAAGCACAATGTCCACAATCAGATGCCGAAAACAGAACAAAACATGAATAACTCAAAATGCACGCACACACACCCAAAGAGCAAAAATGAGAACGCTTCAACTTCTAACCATCCTAACCCAAAAAGCTCAAATTTTTCTTATTCTCTCAGGTCTGGCCTGAAACAGAACAAAAAATAAAAACAATAAAAAAACTCAAAAATAAAACTACCAAAGCAACCAAACACAACTTAGTTTCTGAAGACAAAGTAGCAAAAACAAACAAACAGAAAATTGAGAAGGGAGATCAAATCAAGCAACGAACATAGGTACATGCATAGAGAAGCAAGAGAGATAGAGAGTAACCTGGTAAAAGAGACGTTATGTGAGCTCTAGCTATTCTACCTTGCTCACTATTCTACCTCTGCCATGTTTTTTGCAGTAAAGTAATTTTGCCCACTGTAGTTTGCACCATTAGCACCATCATACTGAAGGACCCTAAGTTTCCCTTCTTGCATTTTACAGTAGAATAATTTTCTGAATCCAAAGAATATAAAAGGACAAAATGCAATATATTTTTTTCAGCACACCAAATACTGACCTTAGTTCCATAAACAAGACCTCCTCCGGCAAAAGAATGGAAGCAAGCAACATTGACCTATCATCTGCACTAGAAAGCACTCTCACAAGTTCCATGTCCGAAACTCTATAAACCTGAATGACAGGGATAGGAAATTTACAGTCCATTATGACTAATTCCAACAAAGGGGAAAATGTCTTGAGAAGCAATTACAGTTAGATAGGGAAAAAATCCATTTTAAACAAACAATGGAATCTGACATTCTTTTTACACATATGAAGTAAGAGTCTACATTGGAAAAACAAAAAGTGTCAAAGAAGAGAGATCTGCAGCCTAAGAGAGCCAAATAACTGAGTGAAAATTGCCAGAGACTGAGTTGTACTAGCTTGTTTGATAAAGTAAAGCTTTAGGATTGGAGGGGAAAAAGCTATAAAGACAACTACACAATAGCCAATCATATCAAAGCCGGAAAAACAGAAAAGTACCTCTAGAACAGTGTATATAGGTGAAGTTGTTTCCCCGTAAATAACAATTCTTTTAAGAAGAGATCCATGACGTCGACCATAAGCAAGTAATATATGCTCAGAAGTAGGTGAAAACTGCATGTGCAATAAGAAATGTAAGTTTAACCCAACAGAATATAAAAAGACCAAGCATTAAACTAAAGAATAAGAATTTGTAGTATGTGTTTACTCTCCTAGTCAAACCTAAACTTAAAAAATTCCAAAGAGAACATTAGAATATATATATATATATATATATGTGTGTGTGTGTGTGTGTGTGTGTGTGTGTGTGTGTGTGTGTGGGTGTGTGTGTGTGTGTGTGTGTGTGTGTGTGTGTGTGTGTGTGTGTGTGTGTGTGTGTGTGTGTGTGTGTGTGTGTGTGTGTGTGTGTATGTATGTATGAACCAAAACTACAAAAAAAGAAAAAAAAAAACTCTTATGTCTTCTCTCACCTTTCCACCATGATTTTCATTTTCCTCACATATGCAGTACCAATTGTTGTTTCAAAAGACTTCTTCAATTTGCTTTTGTCTTGTTTAGGCGAAAAAAAGTTATAATATATATGCAAAACAAATAACTAAATAAATAATATGTGTGATTATAAACACTTATGAAAGTCACTCACATTTGCACCATGGTTTTCATTTTCTTTGTCTCTTCACATTTGCAAGGCCAATATTGTTGATTTGAATTGCTTGTTTGATTTGCTTATGTCCTGTTAAGGAAATTGTTTGTATAATATATGCCATCTGTATGCTTGGAAAGTTTCATTATAATAAAAGGAAAGTCCTACCCTTCCATTACTAAACCAACAAAGTTTAAAAATAAAAAGAAAACAATAAATATTTGTCATAAAGTTTGACCTTTCCACTATCGTGTCTGATTTCCTGTCTTACATTTGCATGGCTAGTGATTGGTTGCAAAGGCTTTCTTGATTTGATTTTACTCTGTTTCCAACAAGTTCAAAGTATTCATATTCCCAAATTAAAAGAAAAGGGAAAGAAAGAAAAAAATTATCAATAACATGTTAAATTAGATATATAAGCTTGTATGAAGGAACTCAATAACCAATAAAAAATTATATCCGAAACTCACATTTCCACCATTGTGTTCTTGCAATTTGGACAACTAGAAGTGCATGCACTATAAAATGATAAGAAAAAGTAAATTAAAAAAAATTAAATCATATGCAAACAAAAAGAGGGATTTCAGTACATTCCATGAAAGAGAATTATGGAAGCATCCAAAGGCATATTTCAATAATGTAAACACACAAGAATGATAAATATAAAAGTAGAAGTCTTGGAAAGTCATGGGTAGCATGCACCTAAAGTAGAATGATAAATATTCCAAAGGCCACAAAGCTTTGCTTTTGGACAACGTAAAGCCATGGGGAGCATGCACCTAGCTGGCCCTAGTAATTAATAAACTATTCTTTCACTTTTATGATAAGCATGATTGAAATTTGAAAGTAATAAGTAAAACTCCAGCTTTCTTACCAACAGTTAGTCATGTTAATATATATATATATATATATATAGCTTTTGCTTCCAGCAATAATGATAAGAGTTCAAATAATTGCAAACGACAAACTCTATAGTAAAGTAGTGACTGATATACATTAATACAATTATTTTATAATTATTGTTACAATAATTTTGTAATTTAAAATGATGAAAGTATGAAACATATGAGAAATAATAGAGAATTAATCATAAAATTTACTATAAGGCCTATGATAGCTAAATCTCATGCTGCAACATTGAACCATCTGCTAAATAAGTTAAAATATATCAAAACAAAAAATTTATGATGATAAATTTAGCCTAAATTTACTTCATTTTTAGTCAAACTATAAATTGTTAATAACAAAAGTTTTCCCAAAAATCTTTCAGTAACAGATATATGATCAAATCTGAAGAAATCACAAATAAAATATCAAAACCCATAAAAGAAAAAATGAGGAAAGCAAATAGGATTTATCAAAATTGCCACCGATGATGCAGTACCAAGTGGGTCCATGCCTCTTACTGAGTTCCTTCTTTATTTGCTCTGCAAATCCTTCTTCACATGGCTCTTCCCAAATGCCTACGCAAACATCAACATCAAAAACCCAAAAAAAAAAATAGAAAAAGGGAAGGGAATTAGAATATGACAATAATCAAAGCTCAAGGAATGTAAAATAAAAAAAAAGGAAAAAGTTTATAACCACTACTGCAATATGAACGGCTTCTTTTTCAATATCATCTTTCGTGTTGGCAAATCAAAATCACCTAATTTTAAGATAAATAAAAAATAAGAGTATAACAGAGAAGAGAAGAAAGATTAAGATTCCAAATAGACAAAAAGTAAAAGAAAATTGGTGAGGGAACGACTAATTTTGAGCAAGACAAATCAATAGAGGTAGAGAGGGAAGGGACAAGTGAATTTGAGCAAGGCAGCAAAGGAGTGATGAGCAAGACTGCGGACTAGGGCAAAATGGAAGAGGGAACGATGAAATAAAGAGGAAAATGTGCTATTTATATGAAATGGCAATTGTGTAATTTGGTTATATTAAAATAGTGTCAAATATGTGAAAAAGGCGAGTTGACTTTGTCATGCCATATCATATTTGACTGATTTTTATAAAACCCTCGAATAAATTAAAATTTATGTGTCAAATATTTAAAATTTTCTTGTAGTGTTTCGAAGTGTTTCACAAGCACAGATGTCACTTTTAGAGAGTTGGAGTTCTATTTTAGGGCTTGTTCAAAACCTTAGTCAATACCTAGTGATATTACTATAGAAGCAGATAGTGTTGGGATTAAGGTGGAGCTCCATGAGGCTGAAGATTCTCAAAAGGAAGAGGCAGGTGAAACAATAGAACATGATGATGTGGAGGAAGTCCTTCATAAGTCTAACGACTTGAGAACCTATCAACAAGCAAGAGATCATCCTAAGAGGATAGTAGCATCACCGATGAGGTATGGATGCAGTGATCTTATAGCTTTTGTATTGTCAATATCAAAGGAGATTGATGGTAATAAGTCTAGAAGCTATAGAGAAGCGATGACTTGTAAAGATAAGAGTTATTAGTAGCAAGCAATGAGGGAGGAAATAGATTCTTTGAATAAGAATCATACCTGGATCTTGGTTAATAACGCTACTAGACAGAAGGTAGTAGGTTGTAAATAGGTATTTAAATGAAAAGAAGATTCTTGTAGGGAAGGAAAACCTAGGTACAAGGCTAGGTTGGTGGCAAAAGGATTTACACAAAAGAAGGGCATTAATTTCAATTAGGTTTTCTCTCCTGTTATGAAACACACATTTATTCTAGCACTAGTAGCTCTAGTAAACCGGTTTAATATGGAGTTAAAGTAGGTGGCTATCAAAACCACATTCCTTCATGGTAATTTGAGGAGAGGATTGTGATGGCATAACCGGCGAGTTTTGTGAAAGTAGAAAGTGAAGACAAGGCAATGGTATTTGAACTTTGATGATTTTATGATCAAAAATGGGTATACCAAGAGCATATATGATAGTTGCATATACGTCAAGTGGTTGAAAAATGGAGTTAGAATTTTCTTGTTATATGTTAACGACATGTTGATTGCATCAACGAACATGGAAGAAATTTGAAAATTGAAAATGCAACTAAGCAAGTAATTTGAGATGAAAGATTTAAGTTATGTTGAGAAGATTTTGGGAATGAAGATTAGTAGAGATAGAGATAGAGGCTTGTTATATTTGTCTCAAGGTGACTACATTCTCAAAATGCTTAAGAAGTTCAACATAGTTGGTGCAAAAAAGGTTTAGACTCCTTTGGCAGCTCACTTTAAACTTTTATCAACACAATCATCGACTACGGATGTTAAGAAAAAGGAGATAGTCAAAATTCTTTATATGAGTGCTATTAGGAGTTTGATGTACTCGTGGTTTGTACAAAACCTGATTTGGCATACGTAGCTAGCTTGCAGAGTCATTTCATGGCGAATCCAGGTAGATATCATTAGGAAGTTGTCAAGTGGATATTCAAGCATCTCAAGGGTACTTTAAGCTACGAGTTAGTGTAAGAGAGGAGCAAAAACATGGATGAAAAACTGATGGGTTATGTAGATGCAAATTTTGTGCGTGACCTTGATAAAAGAAGGTCATTAACCGACTACGTGCTCACATTCTTCACCGTTAGTTGGAAAGCCAATTTGCAATCAGTTGTGGCTCTTTCGACAAATGAGGCAAAATATATTGCTACTACAAAGGCTGTAAAAGAAGCTTTGTGACTTAAAGGGCTTGTTGGTGAGTCTGGTGTGAGACAGGACAAGTTAAAAGTGTTTTGTGATAACCAAAGTGCAATACAGTTGATCGAATATCAAATGTATCATGAAAGACCCAATCATATAAACATCAAATTGTATTTCATTAGAGATATGACTGCTGAAGGGAAGGTTTTAGTAGTTAAATTCATACTGAAAGAAATCCGACAGATATGATCACTAAGCCCGTTGCGAGTGTCAAGTTCAACACTTGTTTGAATTTGATATGAGTAATGGAAAGACCATTTTAGCTTGAAGTCGAACGTGGCTTGAATCTACTATGGTGGTTTACAGTATGGAACACAAGCTTAATCCAAGGTGGAGATTTGTGAAGTCTGTGGCTCAACTTGTGTAGTGTAAGTAGAAAAGTGGTGCCGCTGTGTAGTTGGAGCTATGCTGGCATGCCAGATGCATCCCAGATGCAGTGTCAAACATGCAAAGATAGAAGCTTGGTGCCGCAGTGCAAGGCATGTTGCGGAGGAGTGCAACATTAGTGTATGAGTGTAGGTAATCCACCGTAGGGGCACGGGTCCTGGGTCTAGAATAAACATGAAGGCAAAGATTTCGCATCAGAGCTCCAGTGATATTGCGCAAAAGCGCAAGTGTGTTTCTTGGTATACTTAGGATTTCTTGTCATGCAAGTAATTGCTCTATAAGTCTTGGACTATAAATAAGGGACATATTTTTAGTATAAAATAGATCTGAGAAGTCAGAGAGATGAGAGGAAAAGAAGAGAGACTATGAGTTTCTTGAAGAGAAAAAAATTAAATTTCTTCTAGTTGTCCCTTTAAACACTCTTGTATCTCTTTTTTCTGCCATAATGGATTGATAATCACTAGCAATTGGACATAGGATCACATTTTATGGTCTGAACTAGTATAAATTCTTATGTTCTTATGTTCTTTGTTTTATTTTGCTTGGGTGTGTGTCAAATCTCCTAGACTAATTCTGTGATAAGTCGCTTGTGAGTGTGTATGTCGCTCTTCTTCAGAACAAATCCTTTTCTCTATGAAATTCTTTATGGTGAAAAGTCACAAGGAATAAACATTAATACAAACTTAATTAAGACACCTTACAAGCCATGAGTACATAGATTAATAATAGAAACTTGTGCATGCACAGAAAGTCCCTAAAAAATATAATACAACAAAATTACATACAGGAATATATACGCCATACTTATGTTATTTGGGTAGTTGACCTAATATTTCTTCTAATGACTTGCCTGTTGAGAGCACAGATGACAAAGCTCTAGAGTTGACGTCTTTATCCTTCAAGAAAGTTTTAGTATTAACTCCTTTATCTACCGAGAGAGTGCGATATCTAATGCCTTTGTCAAGTAGTAAATTATCCCATATATAATATCATGAATCAATGCTGCAAAAAATAGATCCTTTCTATACCTCTAGGGTAGACGAGTTGCTTTTGAGAAGCAACAAAAGGACTAGCGAATAAGCTTTTTAGGAAATATATTTACCATCTTGATGCTGAATGCAAACTTGTATAGATTGACCATATAGTAATGAAATAATCAACGCAAATACGTAAAAGATAAGCGACAAAAAGCAGCCAATTGTAGAAACTACTATGGCAAGGGCCATATTTTCAGACAACACCACGTACAATCCTGTCACAAATGCTAATGTCATTGAGATAAGTCCAATCCAAGTCAAGCCAATCGCCCAAGGAAGTGAGTCCAAAAAAGATTCACTTTTGCTGCACCAGAAGGACTAGAAAACTATGACGGTAGCAGTCATGGATGAATTCATGGATATGGTATCAGTAATCACAAATGCCTCAAAACTTGTTCTTCGAACCACAATTGCCATGCCCTCATTCGAACCATCACTTCTTAAACCCCTTGGAATGGTTAAAGCTGTAGTAAAGGTGAGCATGGCGATCAGGGTATTCATCATTGAAAAGAGTTTGAGCCATTTCCTTGCCTCTGCTGCCACCTTCACCATCCTGAGCTTGCTCTAAAAGGGCAACATTCAACGATTGCATATGCTTTTGCTGGAATATCTCTGGTGCACTAGTAGATGGTTCTGGATGGGCTGCCTTTTGTGGTGCACTCATGGATCGGTCTAGATGGGCTGCCTTCTGCACTTACCCTTGATCTCGCTAGATGTCTTCTTCATGCAAACCTCGATTTGCATACGCTACCTTTACGGCTTTTGTGGTTAAGTACTGCAATGCATAGAATGAAAATGTGACATAAATAGAGATAAATAGAAGTAAAAATTTTTATTATATTATTATTGAAGTAAACAATATAAATATCGATCACAGTAGTTGACACAAAGAATATGATTGATTAAATAAAGTTGTTTTAAAAAGTCTGAAGTTAAATTTGATAAATAATAATATTTTAAATTTTATAATAAAGGTTGTATGTAGATGAATAGGTACTTTTAAGAACTTTTATGGTAAAAATAATATGAATATATATATATATATATACACACACACCTTTAGGATCTCCTTTCCTTTGGGCGTAGTTGTTTGAACAATTGGTAAAGCAATTTCCATTTTAATGTTGATTGTCCTAATGTTGACATTCATTTATTTGGAGAAAATGTAGACCACATCACTTTGGAATCCCATGGTAGCCAAATGCAAAGGGGTATTCCCATCTTTATCATGCGAGTTGACCAAATCTTCCATCTCAGGCAACCTTATAATAAATGAGTCTATTTTTAACTTTCCACTTTGAGCTACAACATAGAGGATATTACGATTGCTATATCATTCATTTTGATGGAATCTGGGTAGTCCTTGAGCAGCTTTTTCAATACACCTGGTCGGTCATTCTTTGCAACCAAGTGAAGAGGCGTTTGACTATGTTTGTCAAGTTTATATACAAGCTCTACATTTACTTTGGTTAAGTATCATGCTATTTTAACGTGAACTAAGGCAGCTATGTAATAAAGGGAAGTCCATTGCTTTTCATGATCTACCTTATCGATAAGGTCCTTTCTCTTTTGTGAAATAACCACGATATCTAACTATTAGTTACAATAAATAAAGGATTGATTAGTTGAAGCAAAGAGTTAATCTTTCTACTGATTAATTTGAAATGAAATATATCATCGATAACATAGCCGTTCCCACCATAATCATGCCTTATAATTGCACTGTGTAGAATAGGTAATCCTTCATGTCCTTTATGATGAAGGGAATCTGGATGATTTTCTATTATAAAACGTGCAATATAATTTAATCTTCCATCAATGGCAATAGAGAGTGCAGACTGCTTAGAATTATTAACTTTGAGTATTGAAGAGGCATCAGTTTCAATCAAAATTTGCGCAATTAGCTCATGACCCTACCTAACAGCATTATGGAGAGGAGTGTTACCTTCCTTATCTTTCATCTTAAGCAATCCCTTTTCTGGCATTGTATTTTCATCCTCATGATAGAGTAATGTCCAAACGACAAGTGCATTGCCATACTTGGCAGCAATATGCAATGGCGTCTTACCCTTGTTGTGTTTCTTATATATAAAGTGTTCATTCCCATCATCACACCCCTTGTGGTTCTCATCTTCACAACGGAGTATCTACTCAACCACCAACCAGTTTATATATCTTACAGCTATGTGAAGGTCTATGTTATCATTGGGACTTAGTTCTGTGAATAGATCTTTGTCTTTGTTTGTGATTTCACTAATTTTTAACAAGTCTCCTCGATGAATTGCCTTGGGTAATTTTTTATATTCCACAGTCTTGGTTGAATCCCTGCACCAAAGATTATTAGTGATGATTGTGTATGATAATATAAAATTTCATTGAAATTTTTTTTTTTGGATGTGTAAATGATAAGTCTAATTTTCATATATTATTTTCATCTTTTATCCTGAGTTTTATGTCTCCCTTTTTGTGTTTAATCGACAAATTTTTTCTAAGCTTGTTTGAGTTGTACCTAAAGGAATTTCAGGATTGTAAATCTGATTAAATGAAGGCAAAATTCTACAATATTATATTTCATATGGAAGGGTAATTTTGGAAGGTTTGTGGAGGAAAATTAGCTGGACAAGAATTTTAAAACATCTCATTTATACTTTCAGTGGAGCACTTCTACCAAGCTGAGTGGATTGACTTTTAAGGGGACAGAATGATCATGCTAAGGGAATCCTTAGGAGAGGCAATGAGGATGTTGTTCTTTAGGGGTCGGCTAGGAAAGAGAGGAAAAAAAGGGGGGGACATTCATGGAAGAGAATGAGGATTCGGACTGAGATGAAATTTTGTGAGCAGAAGGTAGATCTCTGGTGATTCGGACTTGGAGAGGAATTGCTTACAAAGGAGAGGCAAAACCAGACAGCTATTATCTTCATCATCAAAGATTCAACTCTCCATAGCTAGTTTTTCTATCCCTATATTCACGTATGTTCAAAAACATATTTAGCTTTGTGTTTGCTTGTAGTATGAACTAATTTCCATTTTCTAGGGTGAAGATGTAGTCGTATTTTGATGTTTAATTTCTCTTGATTTTAGTTTATAGATGTTTATTCCAATATTGTTGAGCAATTTAATTACATGCTTAATGCTTGTGATTTTCTGGCCAATTGTTGCGTGAATTGAAATGTGGATTGAGACTGAGAAGTGATGTTCACATGAGTTCGTAATTATCTTGCCATAAATCATGTGAGATAGAGATATGAATGTGATTTGTGCAATCTTGTATGATTTCTTTTGTTTAATAGGTATTAATAGTGAGTTAGATAAGACAGAGATGTGATTTAATCTATTGATATACATTATTATTGCTTGAGAAAGAATAATAATCAAATTAGTGAAATTAATTGGCAACAATAGGAATAAATATTGGTTAATTGAATCAGAGAAGTTAAATTGATTAATTCTGGTGAAATCGGATCGCTAGATATTTAATCATTAAATTCTTCTATCCAAAACTTCTGTGAGTGTACGTAGTGTTAAATTTAGTTTAAGCAAGTTTTACTTAAACTTCCCAACAGCTCAATTCTCTTTTATAATTAGTTTAATTAATTAATTAGATGTTAATACAATTTCGGTATTTAGTAGCAACAGTCCTCGTGAGACGATACTTATACTCTCATTTTATTACTTGTCCACAATATCGTATACTTGCGATTTTATGCGACAATAAATAAGTCTTTTCCTTTATTTTTTTCCAATTTCACTTTATCATATTGTAAAATACTTTAAATCAAGGTCATTTTCCAAAGAAATGGTGGCGCCTGCAGGCAGCTCATGAACATTTTCATCGTAAGGTACTTCTTCGATTGGATTAGAAAAGTTTAATGCCAAGCATTTTTTGTTACTCATGATCAACACTCACTTGGTCTGAAATGACGAAAACTATAGTATTTGGAATATTTGTATATTACTCTATTAGTACAGTGTCCTGCAATGTATTTAAAACTTAGCATCAATCAAATGTTTCAATAACATTAACAATTTAATCTAGCTAGTTTTCATAATTATTGTATTTTAGAAAATTAATTACATGTGAAAGATTAATCTCACTCAATCATCCAAAATTCTAGATTTAATTTGGTCAATATCCCGTTGAATTGGAAAATAACAATGGTCCTCCTAAACTAAAATTTTAAGTCAAGGCTAAAAACTAACCGCATAAGGGTCGCGTTGTCATTACAATTTTTTTCAGCCTTTTAACTTATTATTCTCTTTATTTCTTTTTCCGTCTCTTTCGGCTGTTCATCCTTCTTCCATTATGTGACCTGTATAGCCATCTCATTGTCACGCTGCAAAACAAAGTTCCATAATCTCACAACACTTCCCCTCTTTTTTGATGGCGGTGTTTGTAAGGGACAGTAGTGATGGCCTCAGTTTGAAATGGTGGTGTCTTTCTTCACTGTGGCTAGCTGTGTTTTTTATTGGCTGTTTTTTGTGTTTTAAATGAGTGGGTGGAGAGATTTTCACACTGGACAACAGACTGAATTGTAATCTATCAAAACTTCACCTTATGCTAACATGAATTTAAACCGAGCAAAATTCTTTTATGTTAATCTGAATTCCAAGTAAACAATAAAAAGTAATACTATAGCAATATTAGGTTGTCAAGATTAGTTTTTTGTCCGATTATTGTTAGATGTTTTTTAGTTATTAATGCTACGAGTGTGACCAAAGTCCCACGTCAATTAGATATAGAGAGGATCATTGACATATAAGTACAGATAAGATCTCCCTTGATATAAGGCCTTTTAGGTAGAATCTAAAAATGAATCTACGAGGACTTGAGTCCAAAATGGACAATATCATATAAAGTTTTGGAGGTCTACGGTCTTAACAATTAATAACTAAAATATTGAGAGTAAACTTGGTATTTTATTGGTCAAAGTTGATCAAATATTAATGGAGTCTAAAAGACTATAACTTATAGATAGGTCAATTCAGGTCAACATTCATTGTGTTAAAGTTTGTATCTCACACATCTCAAGCCTCTTCTTGTTCCCCCACTGTAAAAAGAATTCTGGCTCCATAGAAGATGACGATTTGCAAGCTCTCCGATTCCTCTGTTCCTTCTTCATATCTGCATCCGCAAACCCAAAACAAAGCTCAAAATCTGAGCTTTCCTTGCACATAACAATGAATAACGAAAATCTGGAAACGAATATTCATGGAGTTGATTAATTAACCTTTTTTTTATTGAATTCCTTTAAATATATTGCTAATATTATAAATCCCTCATGTAATAATACTCCAATAACATTGTCCAGATAAAGCAAATGTCGTGGATAGTATTTCTTCCACATAGTTTACTACAAAACAATCCCATGTCTTCTCTCTTTCGTTATCTATCAAAGCGACAAAAAAACAAAACAAAAGCCATGGAGCAAAACAAGATTCAAAACCCTATTATAACTCCCTGAGACACATTTGCATCACATCCAGCCCTCCACACACACCAACACAACAAACACACTTGCACGCAACATATTGATCAACAAACACGAATCACTTAACCAGCAAAACCAAAACACAGATCAGTGAAAGAATTGAACGAAAAAAATCAAAACTTTATTTAAAAAAAAAATTACAACTTCAGATCAAAAAAACCATCTTTTAGATTCAACTAACTGACTACACTGTTCATTAAGCATTTCCCAGATCAAAAAAGCAAATAAATATATCATCTAAAACTATAATACCACTTACACTTAACAATCAGGAATTTATATATATTAAGGGATTTGAAAAAACTTACACTTGTCTCTACCATGCAGAGGGAGTCAAAGAAGGATATGAGCTTATGAAAGTTGAAAAGTAAATAAAACAACTTCAGTATATATAGACTCTTGCTGTACTTGAGGAAAAACGAAAAGAAAACTGAACCCTGATAAGAATATATACGCAAATAAAACAGATCCTTTGCTCAGGAAAATTGCAACACTAGTAGGGAATTTGAACTCTTCTTCAGCAGCAGTATTATTTGGATATAATACAGCAGATCCTACCATTGACCACTTACATTTCGTGTCTTGATGAAGTTGCCTAATTCTAGGTACTATCATGCATCTTTCAATTTCAAAATAGTAGTATACTCGTTGCAAATCCTACTATTACAAGTAGTCCCATTTGCCGAACACCTCATTGTAGGCCTTCATACAATAGTATATGCACACACAAGTTTTCATGCAGCTCCTGGTAAATGACTAACATATATAATAAATTCCACTCAACCAATTCAATTCCCTATACGCTAATTTGTCCTATATATAAGGGCTTCAAAAGTAAAGAAAACAAAAAAATCCAAAAAGAAGAACGGAGTACAGTGCATTTGAAGAAGCTAAAACCCAACACGAAAGCACACAAAACCCAGAGGAATCACATTTGAAGAAAAACTCAAATAAATTACTAGAATTCTGGTTGCACCTTTGGGGTAACACAAATCTTCCATTCTCCAATTGCTCAATTATAACATAAACACATTGTTTCTACTGATTAGTCATCATTCAGAGAAATACATTAAAAATTTGAAATTTACATTTCAGTTGGTAGTACCATGAACAGAAAACTTTGAAAATGGATATGAAGTTTACATCGTTAGTATCTTAGATGCCTATAGGAAGATGGTAATTAAGCCCAGAAGGAATAGGAAGATGCTACAGTTAATTCTGTTCCTTGGGAGGCACTGGAGTAGCACAAATGTCCTGGAAGTGAAATAACCATTAGAATAAGTAATATCAAGAAGTTGATTATAGAAAGGGAACGATTAAAATGTGCCCTGCAACAGGGTTATGTTTTTGAGCAATGAACTTCAAACAGTCGTCAATGCAAGAGGAAATTCGCAGACCCCTCCCATTGATCAGAGAAAGTGCTTCTATCACCATTGTGGTAATCATTTTGGATCACAAGATTAAAAGAACACTTAGAATATTCACATTTTAAGAGTCCTGCAGTAGAACTTATTAAATGCAGTTCAGCTGAGGGGAAAAAAATGTTAAATATCATAGTTACCTTGCATTATTCTCATTCAATGATTTATTGCTAAAAATAAAAGTCTCCAACCATGTTAATATCTAACAACCAACCAAAAGAAAATGGAATAATCAATCAAATAAAGTACAAAATGAGTATCAAAGTAGCTCAACAAACTAGTCAATTTTAATCGATGAATTCTGATTTTACATGCATCAAAGATTTCATGTTTATTAACCTCTTTTACCTTGCCAGGGAGCTCTTATCAATTGATCACATTTATTTAGGAACAACTCTATGAGTAAGAGATTTATTAGCTTATCAATATCTCCATTTTGTGTATAAATCTTATTGAGTTCATCAACCAGTCTAAATGCTACTCGTTTAAAATACTTGACCATCATACATTGCACTACATAGATGAATAACTTCACCATCATACATTGCACCACATAGATTTGTTCATCAAATTGTACAATTTAGTATGCATATGGTAATGTATGGTTCTAATGCTCTGAGCGCTCTGAATTTCTTTAAAAAAAAAGTCTTCTGCTATAGCCAACATTTAATTATGTAATATCAATTAACTTTATGGTTAGAAGGAACAATTGTCAAATAGAAATAGCAAGGCCACTCATTTGAATTTATCTTGTTAAATGTAAAGTTTAAGAAAATTGTAAACTCCTTCCCATATTTGCTTTTTGGTGATCTTAATTTTGTTGGAGAAGTCAGTATAACTTCAGCTCAACAGAGTCTTCGAGGATCACGTGAGAGAACAACTCAGCATAAGCTTTAGTAATTTCAGCATAGCCCACGCGTTTTAGTAATCATAATCTGTTAGTTTTTTTGTTATTTTTCAGTTTCCGTAAATTTAGGAAACTTTCCTTGATTACAGGAAAGGTTACTTTCACGTGAACTTTGTATATATAAACAATAGAATTCTCATTTGCAAAGTGAATAAGATTGAGTAAGTATGTTTTTCTATCATGGTATCACAGCCTGAAGGTTAATAGCCAGTTTTTTTTCTTTCATTGCTTCAAATAATAACTTTTCTTCATTTTCCTTCATTTTTTAAGCAACCAAACACTACTCCGATGACAACTTCTCACTCAGCAAACACTACTTCAATGACAACTTCTCACTCAGCAACAGTTGCAACTTCGTCTTTTTCATTCAACTTACGTACTCTGCATTTGAAGCTGACAAGTCTTAACTATGGCTTCTGGAGGTCTCTTTTCTTACCAGCTCTTCGATCTCTGGAACTTGATGGCTATGTTGAAGGTACTCATGCTTGTCGTTCTCAATTTGTCGCTATTCCACATGGTGAGTTTTTGTCTGAAAATTTCTCTGCTCTAGCTAGTCAATTGAATCCTGATTTTACTATGTGGATGCGAGTTGATCAATTCATCATGAGTTGGCTTCTGTCCTCTATTAGCGAGTCAATGATTGGACATACTGTACGATGTCAAACTTCTTATGAGCTGTGGAAAACACTTGAGAGTCTTTTCTTTACACAGTCTAAAGCGCAAATTTTACATTTACGAAATAGGCTTCAATCTTTAAAGAAAGGAACTATGAATATTGGTGAATATATTCTTAAGATGAAAGAACACGCTGATACTTTGTCTGCCACCGGTCATGTAGTATCTGATGATGAGTTGATCATGTACATTTGTAAAGGTCTTGGTTTTGAGCTTGATGCTGTTGTGATTAATCTAATTGCTCGAAGATATTCAGTATCTTTGCAAGAGGCACAATATCTTTTACAGAATCATGAATTTGTTGATTTAAATGAGACTTGGCAAACCAAATCAAAGACTCAACACTCAAAAGTTAAGCAAACACAATTGGAACTTATCTCAATACTGATTAGAGTAAGAGAGGTAAGCACAAAATAAAAGATTATATTGTGAAAAAATTATACTTCAATTATTGAAATGGAAATAAGCCTTTATATAGGCATACAAAGATTAACATGACTCCTAAACATTAGTGTCACTAAGACACTAACTAAACCCATGACCACCACTACTTATGTCTTCCTAAATATTAGTACCACTAAGCACTACCTCAACCCATGACCACCACTACTCATGTCTTCCTAAAAAACACTCCAATAAATGCTATAATTTAGGACTCAATATGGACTAACCACTAGTTACATAAAAATAGGAACAAATAACATAAAAATATTAATATATTCTGCATTAACTTTAACACTCCCCCTTAATACAGAATGTTTACAATGCCTAATAAATCTCTAAAATGTTGAAATTTCTCCGTAGGTATAGGCTTTGTAAACACATCAGCCGATTGATCATCAGTACTACAGTATGACACCTTAATGCTTCCTTTCTCCACCAATTCTCTGATGAAGTGATGTTGTATCTCAATGTGTCTTGTACGATTATGAAAAACTGAATTTTTGGTCATTGCAATTGTGGACTGATTATCACAAAAGATAATTGTTGGCTTATTTTGAGGCTGCATCATGTCTTCTAAAATTCTCCTGAGCCAAATTGCTTGACATGCTGCTGAAGTAGCTGCCATATACTCTGCTTCAGAGGATGAAAGTGCTGTAGATGATTGCTTTTTAGAACTCCAAGAAATAACACCTGAGCCAAGATTAAAAACATAGCCTGTGGTGCTTCTACGATCATCAATTGAACCTGCCCAGTCACTATCAGAAAACCCACATAACTTGAAGTCAGCTACATTAGTGTACTGAATACCATAAGAGATAGTCCCTTTTAAATATCTCAGAATCCTCTTGGCTGCCCCATAATGAATTTTGCTTGGACTTTGCATAAACCTTGACAACAGACATGTAGCTTGCATAATATTAGGCCGATTATTTGTCAGATATAATAAACTCCCAATTATACTCTAAAAAATATGACCAATTTTTTCTTCCCCATCATTCAAACTGAATTTTTGATCGGAATTCATAGGAGTCTATATCATATTGCAATCTTTCAATTTAAATTTCTCAAGAAGATTATTTATATATTTTTCTTGAGAAAGAAAAATTCCAGCATCACATTGTTTCACCTCAAGTGCAAGAAAATAATTCATCAAGCCAAGATTAGTCATCTCAAATTCATTAACCATAATAGACTTGAATTCATCCATCAAGGCAACACTATTACCAGTATAAATAAGATCATCAACATAGAGACAAACAATAAGTACCTCAGTTGTGCCTCTTGTTTTGACATATAAGGTGGGCTTATTTTCACTTCTCTTGTACCCATTTTGTTTAAAATGACCATTGATTCAATCATACCAAGCCCTTGGGGCTTGTTTCAAGTCATAAAGTGCCTTTCTTAACCGATAAACTTTGCATTCTTCACCAAGAATTTCATAACCTTGGGGCTGTTGTACATAAACCTCCTCATCCAAAAAACCATTCAGAAATGCATACTTGACATCAAACTGAAAGACACTCCATTTCATGTGAGCTGCTATAGCTAAAATAGTTCTAATAGTGTCAAATCTAGCTACTAGTGTGAAAGTTTCATCGAAATCAATACCTTCACGCTGCATGTAGCCCTTAGCAACTAGCCTTGCTTTGAATTTTTGAATTGAACCATCTGATCTATATTTTGTCTTATAGATCCATTTCAGCCCCACAACTTCCTTGTCATCAGGTAAGTCTACAAGCTCCCATGTTTTATTTTTCTCCAATGCCTTGATTTCTTCATCCATTGCTGCACACCATTCTTTATGTTTCATAGCTTCTTGGAAAATACTGGGCTCAGTAACTTGAGTGAACTGACACATTTCAGATTGCTCACATATTTCTTCCAAAGCCTTCATCTTTATTGGAGGTGTTTCTGGAGATGTAGAACTTGGTGAAGTGAGTGGGCTGCCTCTCGGTGTAGACAGATTTGAGCCTTCTCCAATCTGAATGTCATGCTCCACCTCATTCTCAAAAATTACACCTGGAGATTGTTGTAATTCTTCCCAATTCCAAGCATTTCTCTCATCAAACACAACATCACGACTAATAATTAGTTATTTTGTGAGAGGATTAAAAAGTCTATATTCTTTTGTCTCATTACTATATCCCACAAATATGCATTTCATGCTATTGTCATCAAGTTTATGTCGCTTTTGAGAAGGTACATAAGCATACGCAATACAACCAAAAACCTTAAAATGTGTTACCTTCAGCTTCCAACCATTCCAAGCTTCAAAAGGAGTTTGGTTTCGTAATGTAGATGTGGGACTTCTATTAAGGATATAGGCTGCAGTGTGGATAGCCCTGCCCAAAATTTCTTTGGAAGATCCTTTGCTTTAAGCATGCTTTTAGCCATCTCTACAAGACTTCTATTTTTTCTCTCTGCTAATCCATTTTGTTGGGGTGTATAGCTAGCTATCAATTGCCTTCTAATGCCAAATTCTTCGTAAAATTTGTCAAACTCATTGGAAACAAACTCACCACCACGATCAGTTCTCAAGATCTTCAAGGAAAATCCACTTTGCTTTTCAACATGATTCTTGAACTTCTTGAAAATAGGCAAAGCATCTGATTTTTCTTTTGCAAAATACACCCACGTTATCCTACTAAAATCATCAACAAAAACAACAAAATATAAGTTGTTATTAAGAGAAGAAATTCGCATGGGCCTGCAAAGGTCTGCATAGACTAGCTCAATTGGCTTAGTAGCTCTTCTTGTTGTTCCTATTGGAAAGGAATTTCTGTGCTGCTTTCCAAACACACAACTTTCACATTTGTCGACAATATGCTCAATTTTGCTAGGCAAACCCACCACTAAATTTTGTTGAGACAAAGTTTCCAAGCTTCCAAAATTCAAATGCCCATATCTAAGATGCCACAACCAACTTTCCTCTAATAATGAAGCCTTGCAAGCAAGCGTGTCACTATCATGGGTAAGAGGAAAAATTTTGTTCTTGGCCATAGGAACTTTCAACAACAAATTATTTTTACCCTTGTCACTGAACACAAAACATGTCAAATCTTCAAAAACAAGTGAAAAACTTTCCAGTAAAAATTGCCCCACACTTAACAAATTTGTATCTAACTCAGGAACAAATAAAACATTTTTTATTTCACCTGATTTTGCCTTCACAGTACCTCTACCATGAGCTTCTCTAATTGTTCCATCACCCATCTTAACTTGAATATTTTCTTACTTATCCAAGCTAATAAAGGACTCCAAATTTGCTGACATATGGTTGCTGCAACCACTATCAATATACCAAATATCATGAGATAATTCATTAGCAAAGTAGCAAGCAAAAAATAAACTTTCAGATTCTTCCTTTTCTTTTTTCTCTTCAGCAAATTTTGCTTGCTGTTGTTTAAGCCTATAATATCATTCTATATGCCCATATCTTTTGCAATAATAACATTGAGGCTTTTGATTACTGCTCTCACCTTTGCTACCATTCTCATTTTGTTGATTGTTACCTGAGTGGCCAAAATTTTTTCCTCCTTTTTTATCACGAGAATAGTTGTTTCCACGCCCTTTCTTATTGTTCCCATTGTTGGTATTGCTTGGCTTTTCCTTGGAAATCTGCAAATTAGTATGAAAAGCATTTTCCACAACTTGCTCATCATATGTTTTAAACCTATATTCATGAGATAGAAGCGAACCAAGCACTCATCAATTGTTAGTACACTTAAATCCTTAGATTCTTCTATTGCAGCCACAATATGATCATATTTAAAAGGCAAGCTTCTCAAAATTTTTTCAACAACTTTCTCATCAGATAAATTCTCACCAAATTTTCTGATTTGATTCACAATTTCCATCAGAGAGCAAAAATAATCATGAATTGACTCACCATCCTTCATCAGTGAAGTTTCAAATTTTCTGCGAAGAGTTTGAAGCTTTACAGCACCTTTGCATTACCATGATACGCTTTCTGTAATGCATCCCATGCCTTCTTTGCATTTGTCACTGTATAAATACATGGAAAAATGAAATCAACAACAGCTTGTTGAATGACAAACAAGGCTTTGGCATCTTTCTTCCGAATATCTTTGAGATTCTCTGTAGAGACTCCTTCATCTGAGTAGCCATTCTTCACCAGCTCCCATAAATCTTGAGAGATAAAAAAAGTCTTAATCTTTGTGCTCCAAACATCATACCCATTGCCTTGAAACAGAGGAATTGTTGGTTGTGTAGAAACCAAACTAGCATTGTTTGCCATTCTGAAAACAACCTGGCTCTGATACCAGATGTTGATTTAAATGAGACTTGGCAAACCAAATCAAAGACTCAACACTCAAAAGTTGAGCAAACACAATTGGAAATTCTCTCAATACTGATTAGAGTAAGAGAGGTAAGCACAAAATAAAAGATTATATTGTGAAGAAATTCTACTTCAATTATTGAAATGGAAATAAGCCTTTATATAGGCATACAAAGATTAACATGACTCCTAAACATTAGTGCCACTAAGACACTAACTAAACCCATGACCACCACTACTCATGTCTTCCTAAAAAATACTCCACTAAATGCTATAATTTAGGACTCAATATGGACTAACCACTAGTTACATAAAAATAGGAACAAATAACATAAAAATATTAATATATTCTGCATTAACTTTAACAGAATTACGGTTAGAGTAATTGAATTCTGCCTATTCGGTTTAAGTCCAAAATAATAGTGCGGCAAATGGTATAGGTAGCCTCAAAGAAATCTTCTGGAAAAAATTCTACTTATCCTCAGCATCAATTCTTTCGTGGTTTATCCAAAGTGTTTGCTAGAAGAGGTCGTGGCAGAGGTAGAGCTAATCGTCGTGGCAAGCTGGTTTGTTAGTTGTGTAATAAGATTGGACATGGTGCACTGCAATGCTATTATAGATTTGATGCTAATTTCCATGGTCATCCTAGCTTTAAGTTCAATTCTTTGAATGGCAATAGTTTGCCTCAGTCTTTTGTACTAGGCTTTCAGCAGAAAGGTCATATTCAACCTCAGGCTCACGATCATCAAGCTTTGCCATCTGCTCAGCTTGCTCCTTAGGCTTTTATAGCTACTCCTCAGTCTGTATCAGATCCATCATGGTACATGTATGGATGCGGGTGCTACTAATCATGTCACTACTGATATACAAAATCTGCAAGTTCAAGAAGCTTATCAAGGTTCAGACAGCTTACAAGTCGATAATGGTAAT
Organism: Boswellia sacra; assembly: GCA_013180625.2. Lineage (NCBI taxonomy): Eukaryota > Viridiplantae > Streptophyta > Magnoliopsida > Sapindales > Burseraceae > Boswellia > Boswellia sacra. The sequence continues at coordinate 62,979 of SNVD02005260.1, forward strand.
GAGCTACCTATTCATCATGTTGGCTTAAATAAATATACTTTACCATGTAATTCAAGAACTTTTGTGTTGCATGATACATTACATGTTCCTAGAATTACAAAAAGTTTATTGAGTGTTTCAAAACTCACTAAAGACAATAACATATCTGTTGACTTTTTTGATACCCACTGTTGCGTAAAGAATTTGCAGTCCAAGAAGGTTTTGCTGGTAGGAGCTATTAGGAATGGACTTTATCATTTAGAGCTGCCTGGTTCAATTCTGTCTAAACTTCGATCAGGATCTCACTCCAAAGCTTTCATTCCTTTCGTAGCACCAGCTATTCATTCTACTCAATTAGCTTCAACAGCGAATAAGTGTAATGATAATAATGTGTGGCACCAGTGGTTAGGCCATCCAAGTGTCAAGGTCTTACAGTCTGTGCTTAGTGAGTTGGATAAATCGTTGACAAGATTGGATACCTTAGTTTTATGTTCTTCATGTAAATATGGGAAGCTTAGTCAGTATGTTTTTCCTTCTTCTGACAATAGAGCTGTTGGAATAAAAAAGGTTCTAAATTTTATGAGTTATAAAACCTAATTGTGCATGAGTTACAAAATTCATTGCATGAGTTATAAAGTTTAATTTCATTTGTAGGTTACATAATTTATAAGCACATTATGTTATAGGAGTTACACTATTAATCATATATGTTACAATGTCTAGATACACTAGTATATAAGGAGGTCTTTAGGTTCAAATTTTAGAGACTAATCATCAAAGCCATCACTCCCCATTTTCAATTCCAAAACTCTACAATTTTGCAACTATGACTTGTAAGACTGATTCATATTCTTCCGGTGATCATGCTCATCGAGGAGAGTGGCTGAGAGCTATTGGGTTGTATCTTGGAGCCCTTGAGGATTGTCTTTTACCTGCACGAAGGGGAGGACTCTTTGGCTTTAGGACAACGCTTTACGCGTGCCTCTCATAGCATATGCCAGATTTTTTTAACTTGCTTTTATAGTTTTTATGTTTGTTATTTATTTTGTTATTTGTTTATTTAATATATTTAAAATAATATTGGTTGAGCATGTGTTATTTGGTGAATTAATAATATTTTTCTAACAATCTAAAGCCAAAGAGTAATCACTCATTTGTTTTGCTATTCATATATATTTTATCAATTTTAATTTGTTTATTCTAATTATATAATTGTGTGTGTATTCATTATAATATAATATTTAATTAATATATCATTGCTTGGTTTGATTTAATATATATATATATATATTATTGCAAGGTGACTTACAAAGTATTTTTCTACATATCATAATTATTTCTTAAAGTTTGTTTTAAATTCATTTAAGACTTGAAGTCATGTTTGCAATAGAACAATAAATTATTTAGGCAAAATTTGAAATTTTGAATACATTAAATTTTATTTATAAAACTAAAGGTTAAATTTTTTCATATTTAAGTTTTTGTTACAATTTTTAATGCATTAAATTTTATTTATAAAATTGAAAGTTACATTACTTTTGTCTTAAATATTTAAGTTTCTATTACAACTCTAAAATATTTTTGATACTAAAGTTGTTATAACTTTTATTAATTTATTAGTTTAAAAACTCTAAACAGTTTTATTTTGCTTTCAAATTTAAAATAGTTATTTAATTTAATTATCGGTTACATATTTTTCATAAGTGTCTACTAATTTTTTAATTAGTTTGAAATTTTTATTAATTGCATATTGAATATTTTGCGACATTTATTTTATATATTGTGCGCAGATTTATATTAGTTATTTTCTTTGCTTTTAGATATTTTAGTGCAAAGATAATGAATAAGATTGAGGAAGCAAATAGTATAAAACCTGGAAAATTTAATGGACAAAATTTTAGGAGATAGCAAAGACAATTGAAATATTGGCTCACTATTCTAGGTTTAATTTCGGCTATTGAACCAACTAGTCAACCTAGTGAACCATCTAGTTAACCTAGCAATACATCTGCAACCCAACAACCCAAGAAGCCTCTAGTTCCACTTTTACTTCCACAACTCAAATGTCAAAAGAGGCAATAGATTATAATTGTCACAATAGAATATTAAGTGCTTTATCATATCATCTCTATGATGTCTATGAAACTACCAAAAATGCTTTAGAATTGTGGAACACTCTTGAAGATTGTTTATGGGATGGAAGACACTAGTTTAGATAGATTTGTTGATTCAAATTTTAATCTTTATAAAATGGTAGATTCTAAGCCTATTAGAGATCAAATTCATGAGTTCCAAGAACTTTTTAGAAGAGTTGAGAAAAATGGTACTATTCTTAGTGAAGATTTTAAGGTGTCATGTTTAATAGAAAAGTTACCTCCTAGTTGGTCTGATTTTTTCAAATCTTTAAAACATAAACAAGGAACTCTTTCATGACACAAGTGATTAACTCACTTACAATTGAAGAAAATAATAGAGTTGGTACTTTTAATCAAATTGAAAGTACTAAAGCAAACTTAATTGAAAACACAAGGAATTTCAAGAACAATAAGAGAAATGGTTTTCAACTTAGGAGAAGGAGCTTTAAGAATAAGTATAATCAACATAATAGGTCTAAGAATTCTAAAGGCAAAGGATTTGCTATGTTTGTGGAAGGTCTAATCATGTGGTAAAGGATTGTTTTTACAAAAAGATAGAAGCCTACAAACGTAAGCCCAAACAGTATCATAAAGATCAAAAGGATCAAGTACATGTCTTGGAAGAAGGAAGTCCAAGTGAACCAAATGAACCTCTCATTAGGTATAATAATTCTAATTCTTTGAGCATTAATTTTACTTATGAAAATAATGAATGGTGGTTAGATTCAGGCGCAAATATTCATGTTTGTTCTGATAGAAGTTATTTTAAAAATTATCAGAACTCAAATAGAGGAAGTGTGACCCTAGGCAATAATACTACCGCATAAGTACTTGGGATTGGAGATATTGAATTGAAGATGACCTCTGGAAAGACTTTAATTCTCAAGGAAGTGCGTTATGTTCCTGAAGTGAGAAGAAATCTTGTTAGTGGGTCTTTTTTAGTTCAACAAGGATACAAAATTGTTTTAGAGTCCAATAGAGTTGCCCAAATGGTACTCATGTTGAACTCCAATGACCTATGGGTCTTGGGTTCGAGTGGGGGTGAGGCGCCACACAGGTAAATAGCGGGAGCGTACCGTATTCCCCGATGTGGACAAAACGCTGAGGGACTCGAGCGAGGGTTCCCAGAGGGGACAATACCTGGATATGTGGGCCCACTGGGGGAGCGTACCCCATAGGTCGTTACATAAAAAGGCGCCTTTTTTATGTAATGACCTATGGGGTACGCTCCCCCAGTGGGGCCACATATCCATTCCAAAGTTTTTAATATTGAAACTTCTAATATTTGGCATGGGAGACTTAGACATGTATCATCAAAGAAAATCAAAAGAATGATGGATCTTGACTTAGTGCCTAAAGCTATAATTGATTTTAAACACAAGTGTGAGATTTGTGTTCAAGCTAAACAACCTAGGAAGCTTTATAAGTCGATTGAGAGGACAACCCAAGTTTTAGAACTTATATATAGTGATGTTTGTAATTCTAATCGATCACCAACTAGAGGAGGAAATAGATACTTTGTAACATTTATTGATGATTGTTCTAAGTATTGTTATGTATACTTGATTAAGACTAAGGATAAGGTATTTGATAAATTCAAAGTATACAAAAATGAGGTAGAAAATCAATTACATAAAAGAATTAAGAAGCTTAGATGTGATAGAGGAGGTGAGTATACTTTAAGTGCTTTAAGTATTTTTTTTGTGAAGAGAATGGTATTATTCATGAGTTAACTCCACCTTACTCACCACAATCTAATGGGGTTGCTAAAAGGAAAAATAGAACTTTGATGGATATGGTGAATTCTATATTGTTAAGTTCTGGTTTACCAGATAATTTGTGGGGGGAAGCAATATTATTCGCATGTTTTATATTGAATAGAATAACGATTAAGGACTTAGAGAAAACTCCTTATAAAATTTGGAAAAGAAGAGTTCCTAATCTTAAAATCCTTAAAGTGTGGGGGTGCTTAGCTAAAGTTGGTATACCTGAGCCTAAGAGAAAGAAAATAGGACCAAAAACAATAGATGCAGTATTTATTGGATACGCCTAAAATAGTAGTGCAAATAGACTTTTAGTTATAAATTCTGAAGTTAGTGGAATATCTAATAACACAATCATAGAAGCTAGAGAAGCTACTTATTTTGAAGATATTTTTCCTTTTAGAACTAGAGTTCAAAAAACCATTTTTGGTCCATCTACTTCAATTGATAATGAGAAAATGCTTACTAATTTATTAGTTGATGAATCACAAGTTGAACCTAGGAGGAGTAAAAGACCTAGAAAAGGAAAGAATTTTGGAGAAGAATTTTTTACTTACTTGGTGGAAGAAGATCATAGTTCTTGTAAAGAAGCTGTAACTTTCATTGATGCACCTTTTTGGAGAGAAGCTATAAATAGTGAATTTGAATCTATAATTTAAAATAACACTTGGGTTTTAGTGGATCTTCCACCTGGGAACAAAGCAATAGATTGTAAATGGGTCTTTAGAAAGAAGTTGAAATCGGATGGTTCTATAGATAAGTATAAGGCGAGGCTAGTAGCAAAAGGATTTACACAAAGAGAAGGAATAGACTATTTTTATACTTACTCACCAGTTTCTAATATCACAACAATTAGGATTTTGATAGCTTTAGCTTCTATACATAATTTAGTTATTCATCAAATGGATGTAAAGACCGCTTTTCTAAATGAAAATTTAGATGAAGAAATTTATATAAAACAACTTGAAGGTTTTATAGTGAAAGGACAAGAACACAAAGTTTGTAGGTTAGTTAAGTCTCTTTATGGTCTAAAGCAAGCTCCAAAACAATGACATGAGAAGTTTGATGAAGTAGTTTTAAGTTATGGATTTATGATTAATGAATATGATAAGTGCATATATTATAAAGAGATTAATGGAGCACACGTTATTTTGAGTTTATATGTAGATGATATTTTGATTTTTGGATCGAACTTGGAGATAATAAATGATGGAAAATCCTATTTGTCTAGAAACTTTGATATGAAAGATTTGGGTGAAGCAAATATGATTCTAGGCATGAGAATAAAGAAGACTTGTAAGGGTATTACTTTAGATCAAAAAAAATTCTATTGAGAAAATGTTAAAAAAGTTTGGATACTTTGATTCTAAGTCGGTATCTACTCCTTATGATTCTAAGATTGAGTTAAAGAAGAATCAAGGGGAACCAGTCTCAATTAAGATATTCTCAAATTATAGGATCTTTGTTGTACATAGCAAATAAAACTAGGCCTGATATATCATATGCAATGGGTAGACTTAGTAGATATACTCATAATCCTAGTGAAGAGCATTGGCTTGCTTTAGAAAGAGTGTGTAAATATCTTAAAGGAACAACTGATTACTCTTTATGCTATAAAGGATTTCCAAATGTTATCGAAGAATATAGTGATGCTAATTGGATTACGAACAATATAGATGTTAAATCCACAAGTGGTTATATGTTTCTTTTAGGAGGAGCAACTATATCTTGGAGTTCGAAGAAACAAATCTTGATTTCAATTACAAGCTGGGCTCTTCTTTGTATTCCCTTTTTGATGACATAAATATGAATTTGTTCTTGTAGCACCATTGGGACCTTCTACTTCGTTAAATTATCATGCTACAACCTGTTTCATTGAGCATTCTTTGCCTGACCTGACCCTTAGTACATTAACCACTTTTTTTAACTAATTTTTCATTTTTCATTTATAATTATTGCCATTCAAGCGTTCTTCCTCGCATTCAAAACAGAGGCAAAGCATGAAGGATATTAGTAGAGGAGAGGGGCCAAGAATCAAATAGATAGAGAGAAGTGCCCCAAAGAGGAGGAAATATCAATCATTTGAATCGAGAAATGTTCAAGCTGCAGCCAAGGAATTTCTTGAGAAAGCAGCCCAGGAGATCCTTGGTGATACTAAAAGTGGTTTTAAGGGGCCCCTACAAGCTGATGCTATAGATGAAGATGAATGGCTAGTACACTGATCCTCATCTCATCCTGGTAGATGCTATTCATCTTTTCACCCCAGATGGTACTAACAACTCTTAATCCTTTTCCCCTATTTTTTAAGGCTCTAATTATTCTATGTTTTTTGTTTTAATTTTTAACATTAACTTTTTTTCCTTTTTGGTTGCTTAAGGTAAAACAATCTGTACCGGTTCTGATGATGCAACTATGAGGATATGGAATCCAAAGAGTGGGGAAAATATCCATGTTATTATAGGTATCAATTGGATTTTAGTTTCAAATTTTCTTTATTGTTTTTCCCCTTACCGACAATGTTGAAGAGTTTTAAATTGAAATAATTGTTTAAGGAATTACTAAGTATGTAAGCAAATCACAAAGTTCTTATTTATTTTTGGCTCTCTCTAGGTCATCCATATCATACTGAGGGGCTTACATGCTTGACAATAAGTTCTGATTTGACCCGTGCTCTTTCTGGTTCAAAGGATAGTTCTGTTCGCCTGGTCAATATAACAACTGGGAAGGTTGGGTTTTTTTTTTTTTTAATAGCGCCCCTTCTAATAAAGTGGTGCTTGCTTTCATTTTTCACTTATGTTGTTGTTCTTATTATTATTATTTTATGGGTTTCTAACTTGTAAATTGGGGATAGTATATTAGAGTGATTGCCTTAAGGCACTTAGGCTTCAAAACTGTGCTTTAACATGAACTTGAGCTTGGATGTCAGCTAGCTCAATCTAGCACTCAAACTTGAGCGTAATGAACTTCCAGCATGCTGTGAATTTCATCTGACCTTTAACATTATTTTGTTATTATGTATATTGATTTTACATTATAATGAATAATTTGGTTGAACATTGTAAATTTTATGAGAATAGATAATCTAGAAGATAGGCCACCAATTTGTTGGCAGTTGGATTCGAATGAACAAATTTTATCAAGTTGAAAAATCTTTTTACTATTAAAAAACTATATTTATCATTTAAAAGCGCCAAATATGATGAAATTTAAAAATATAATCATATTTATCAGTTTAAAAAGCGTCAAATATGAAAAAATTCAAAAAAATTAATCATATTTATCGTTCAAAAGCGCCAAATATGATAAAATTATAAAAAAATCGGTTACAAAACCATATTTATCAATTTAAAAGCGTCAAATATGATAAAATTTAAAAAAATAACCGTTGTAAAATCGTATTTATCGTTTAAAAAGCATCCAATATGATAAAATTAAAAAAGTTAATCATATTTATTGGACAAAAAGCGATAAATATGTTGCAATTTAAAAAATCTGACCGTTACAACCTAACAAATTTGACAAAAAAAGTGACAAATATGTAATTTTTTTACTGTATCTTTTCTGTTATACTTGGCACTTTTATGTGACAAATATGGGTATTATTATATTTAGCGTTTTGACTGACCGCCAAATATAACCAAATAGACTATATTTAGCGGTGCCATTGGTGTCATTTTTTTTACCGTCAAATATATACATAATTGACGGTCAAAGACCCCAAATATGGTATTTTTTCTTATAGTGCAAGTATAAGAGTGTCGAAGTAATAAACCCGGTGAGACTAGGGTCGATCCACGAGGAAGGGGATTTAGCGATACAAACTATAAGGTAAACAAATATGATATGAATTATTTAAATAAATAACAAGATAATATCAATAAATAAAAGTTAAGATGGTAGGCGGTACTACCAACCATTCAAAGGTAAAGCAAAACTAAAAGGTGGTAACACTATCCATGGAAATAGGGGATAAAACCTACCACAGCAAATAAAATAACAAGTTCATAAACAATAAGTGAGAATAACTAAAATACAGAAGTAAAATGAATTAACGCAATTATAATGAAAGCTAAGGTTAAGGGATCTGCCCTTGATATATCAAATAAGGATGAGTAAATCATTTATAACTCAATTAGAATCCACACATTAAGGAGGATCCAATCGAAAGATATGTCATTTAAGCCCAATTTTAGTTATACGAATTATATTTGTTTCATTACCAATATTTATACCACTTCTTTTAAATGGGTTCAAGCATCCAATGTGTCAATCACCATATGTCTACAACAAATCAAGGTCCCTAACTAGACTTGTGTCGGTAAGGAAGAACCATACAACATCTAGAAAGGATCCAAGCATTTGATGTGCTAAGGATTGTCTACAATGGATCAAGACCTCCACTTTACGAGCGGTGTCAAGATTGACTAGGGAAATAAATATAAATCCTATAAAATAAAAAATAAAAGATTATGATTATAAAGCACGTGTCAAGGGTTAGAAAATCCTTATTCTTATATCAAGGGTTTCACCCTTTCACCTTAGCAAAAGAGAATTTAGCAAGACATTATCAAATAAAGAAAACAAATTGCAAGAAAAAGAAAATTCATTAATAACATTAAAACACAAGAGTGAAAAACACAATGAAAACAACTCCTAGCTAAGGCCAAGATGCCCTAATGGGTCATAAGGCACCTCTATTATAGATACATTCAGGGGTAAACTTGTCAAATTACAAAAGGACAAAAGTCAAATATATTGTTGACAATTGGGATCATCATGTGCACCGATTTTGACCACCAATTTCGGCACCAAATTACTTAGAATTTCGATCAAATTCTTTATGAAATTTGTAGATATTTCTCTCAGCTTTCTAGAACATCTTGATTTATATGATTTGGATACATATATCAAGAGATTGTTAGCCCTAAGGCTACATGATAATTTTGATGATAACAATACACATTGATTCATAAGGTGTTACTAATATGTTTATTTATGTACAAGAATAAGATTCAATGAAATATTTGTAAAATCAAGAGGAGGCTTATTAAAATAAAGTGTTGAAGCTACGGAGAAGACTACATGTTAAAGGCACCAAAGTTTAAGAACAAGGATTGATTCAAGGAATATGACACATGAGTAATGTTCAATTAATTGATCATATATATCTCTATAGATGTCCAAATGATGTGATTCTAAAGCCTTCGGAAAGCTTACTTAATTTATAACATTTTATATGTTTTAAAGAATTTCAAATTTCAAGTGCAAGGTTGTCCAAATCATCATGCAAGTTGAAAGACAAATGGAAGTAGCTAACATGAGCACCGAATACTCTTTTGGACATATCTTGGGATAGAAATATCAAAATAACTTGATTCTTATGGTATTGGAAAGAGGACTTAATGAGGCACATTTCATATGTTTTGAAGAAATTCAAATTTCAAATGAAAGACTGATATAATTGACATGCAATTCAGTGGTCTGACACAAAGAAGAAAAATCAATTCATATGAGCACCAAATGATGTTTTATCCATATCTTGAGATAAAAATATTCAAATGACTTAATTCTTGTGGCATTGGAAACATGATTCAATGGAACACATTTCACATTCTTTGAAGAAATTCAAATTTCAAATGGAAGGCTGACATAATATACATGCAATTCAGTAGACTGACACAAGAAAGAAAAATCAAGTCACATGAGCACTGAATGGTGTTTTGGCCATATCTTGAGCTACAGATATCTAAATGACTTAGTTCTTGATGTGTTGGAAAGCTTATTCAATTATACATATTTTTGTGTTTTGTAGATTTTCAAATTTGAAATGGAACATTGATAAAACTAGCAGACAAAATTATGATTTTTATGGTGGGCAGAAAATTTGGAGTTGGTGTCTTCACTTGATTAAGTTCATCCCATTTGCCTATAAAAGGAGCCCTTCTCCCATGCATTCAGCAAGAAGAAGAGAAGAATCTATCAAAAGAAACAAGAGAAATATAAAGTCTAAAGAGCTTTTATATTCTTTATCTACTTTTTGAAGAGAGTTGTACTTTTGTTATAAAAATTTTCTTTGTTCTTGTATTGTGGTGAGAGAGAGATCTTCTTGTAAAGGATAAAAGTTATCCTTGAGAGAACTCTTGGTGTGTTGTTATCAAGAGTTGAAAGAAGTTGTCTTGGTGAGGTTGTTCATCAAGAAAAAATCTTGGTGTGGTGTTATCAAGAGTTGAAGGAAGTTGCCTTGGTGAGGTTGTTTATCAAAAAGAACTCTTAGTGTGGTGTTATCAAGAGTTAAAGGAAGTTTCCTTGGTGAGGTTGTTCATCAAGAAGAACTCTTGGTGTGGTGTTATCAAGGGTTGAAAGAAGTTGCCTTGGTGAGGTTATTCATCAAGAAGAACTCTTGGTGTGGTGTTATCAAGAGTTGAAGAAAATTACCTTGGTGAGGTTGTTCATCAAGAAGAACTCTTGGTGTGGTGTTAATAAGGGTTGAAGGAAAAAGTCTTGGTAAAGTTGTTCATCAAGCAAGTTGTAAAGAATTCTACAACTTAGTGGAAAGCCTAGCTTGTGGAGCTAGGAGCCCGTGGACGTAGGCAAGGTTTGCCGAATCACGTAAATTGAGTTTGCACTCTCTCTATCCCTATCCTTTTTTATTTACTTGCACTTGTGATTATTTATTATTGCTATTCTCTTAATTGCATCTTAGGCAACTTCTATTTTTATCTTCTTAACCTTTATTCTCAAAAGGAAGAGTGAAATAATTTTGATCTTTCAAGAAAAGTTTTACAAATCTGTTTTTAAAATAAAAACCCAATTCACACCCCCCCCCCCCCCCCCCCCCTCCTCCTCCTCCTCCTCCTCTTGGGTTGCCATACTTGTGTCAACAAAGATATGGTCAAAATACTGAGACATGGTCAAGCTGGACCGAAACTGCAGATGGGTTCACTTCAAGCCCATTTTTTGTCTATTAAGAGCTCGAATTTGTTGATGGTTGTAATACAATCTTGTAGATAATTTAATCAGCTTTCCAAAAAATAAAGATTTGTACCATTCTGATCTATAAATAGAAAATTATGCCCATTTTACCGAACTTACAACAAAACCAAAATTAAGAAAAAGTTAATTCCAAAGATGTAAAGACTACAAAAATGCTTAAATTGATAAATTTAATGACACTATTAATGCAATATGATGAATTAAGCCCTTATTAAGCATACATATTTAAGTGTTTATCAGCAACGAACATGATCGATGTTGGAGACATTAGTAAGAGTAGATGTGATGTCGTTAACTCATTGTAAAATGAAAATCATTGCAGCCCTAGGATTTTTAATTTTGGTTGAAGCCTTTCTGTTTATCTATTGATAACGATCATTTGGAGAAAACTATGGATTGAAAATTTTAGACGCAACTATTGTAAATTTTGATGTTAAAAAAGTACGATCCGTGCAGCACATGGATTATAAAGAGAATTGGATGATAATTTTTTTTATTTTTCTCCATTTTTGGAAAGTTATCTGTGTCATAATTTTTTTAAAAAAATTTTTAGCATTTGGTTTTTAATGTGTTCGTATGTGATCTGGTTTAGGAGCGGATCCATAAATTTTTTTCGAGATCATCAGACTGAATTTAATAAGGATAACATTAACTATATAGAAAATTTTTATTAATAAAAAAAATTCAATTTTTTAACCTAGATAGGGGATATATGGATATCAAAAACTAGGCTGGACAAGGGATCTTAATCCTCGACCCCAGCATGACCTTTAATTACCCGTCCCTGAAAAATTCCCCCAAAATTTTGGGGCTGGGGTCTTGGCTAGGCCAGGTAATTTGATACCAAGGCCAGGTACTGTAATTCTTAAGGTTGTTCCCCATATTTTTTATTTTTTTTAATGTAATATCAAAACTGTTACTTATATTTATTTTGCCATTTGTTCCAAGTTGATAAACTTAGCCAAGTGGTGTCTTGATCTTGGGATCTTTATGCCACCTAGGAACCAGGTTCGAGTTGCCTAGTATGGTTCATCTTCTATTTTTTTTTCTTTTTTTTGGCAATTATTTGTTTTTTCTTTTAACTTGCCCTTTTGATAGTTATTTGATTTTTCTTTTAATTTGCATTGAATTCCACTCTCTCCCAGTTAAGTTATCAATAATATTTTATCAAATTACTAAATTAATAAATAAAATAAATGATATCATTTACAAAATCTTGTATAAAAAATTAGAAATTCATTATTGTAAATTCAAGAACAAGTAAACAATAGAACAACTTTTCATTACAAACTATAATTCAATTCCTTAAATAAAAATTCAATACCTAAACATAATACAATTCACTACATAACTGATTACATAAACACATAATACAATTAACATAAACACATAGCTCAAACACCAATTCCAAAAAAAAGCTAAAACTCTATAAGTCTACAAAGGAAAAAATAAAAACACAATCCAACACATAATTCAAATATAAAAGAAACTACATCCAACATAAGCTTCAAAGATAAAGAAACCACAACCCAACAAAGGCAAATATAGTGTAAACTCTAAACATCCAAAAAGTACAACCCAACATGTATAACCTGAGCATATCAATTCAAGAACAAGTTGACGATGTCGATGGCCCTAACGGCACTTTATCCTTATCATACATTACTTCTTCTACAGTTACCAATCACACTCGGGAATCATACCAAGGAAAACAAAAAGGAAAGAAAAGGTGTTAGAAATATACATAGATCATAATATAAAAATTGAACATTGAAGAGAATATCATACCACGTGACTAAGCCCAAAACCATTTTTGAGTGCACATCAAAACTTCCAATGTCTTTAAATGTGGTCTGCTACGATAGGGACTTAAATGTCTACCACTTGTACCAAACGCAAACTCAGAAGCCACTATAGAAATTGGAATAGACAAAATATGTTTTAAAGTTTCAGCCAACAAGGGATATTTGCCTACATTTATCTTCCGCCAACTGATAATATCAAAACGGCCACTAGTATATTTCAAACATTGCTCCTCCAAATACAAATCTAACTCAGACTTAGTAACTATATTATGAGTGCAACAAATGTATGATTGATACTCTAAAGTGGACTCAAAAGTCATATCTGCTAACCCACCACTCATAGGAACCTCACTCACTAGCAACTCATCTTGTTCACCTATACCTACAGTGGCAGCTTTTAGTTTGTACTCCTTTTCTAAGTCATAAAAATATCTTTGACATCTCCAAAATGCTTTGAACCATTGTCTCCATGAATTTTTGGAAAGAAAAATTTAATCAATTGCATTTTATATCTTGAATCCAATACAACAGCCACTACCAAAACACCATAATGAACTCCCAATATATTTCAAATTTTTCTATCATTTTTTATGCCACCTCTCTTATTTTAGAATCAGGAGAATCACACCATTTAGTTAATGCCAATTTGAAGTCACAAACCAAAGCAAAAGAAGTAGGATATCTCATACCTAAAACCACTTGGGTCACCTTATAGAAATACTTTAAATGTTCACACATTAACCTTGCAACTCCCAGTTTGAATGCATAGGTAAACATTTGTAACTTTTTCACGCACATGCAAACGAGTAAACACATCTTATATTCTAATGCAGTAGACAACATCAATTAAGTTGAATTCTATCTAGTGCAACAATCTAATGCTCATTTTCTTGTACAAGAAATTTTTATCTGCCGTATTTCACTCTCAAATCTCTCAATTCTTTTAGGTATGGCAGACTAAAAGGTGACACTATTTCTAATTTTATCAATCCCATCTCCAAGGACATCTAACCCATCTCTTACTATCAAATTCGAAATGTGTGATGTGCACCTCATGTGAAATAATTTTCCTTTGAAAATCATGTTATGAACACCCAATTTTTCTTTCATTATAGGAATCAATGCATCATTTGTAGAACAATTGTCAAGAGTAATACATGAAAACTTACGATCAATATCCAGTCCATCAAACAAGGAGCTAGCTCATTAGTAAGTGCTTTAACAATTTGTGCAGATATAATATATATGAACCTGAAAAATATTCAAAAGTAAAAATCAAACATTAGTTAAGTACTTAAGTCTTTTTTGAAAAACAAATGTATAATATTACTATGTCTCATGTATGATATATTTACCTCAGGATGCGACTTTGTAACCTCTAATACTCATCAATGAAATGTGTTGTCATAACCATGTATCGTTTCTTTTTACTACTTGTAATCCACATATCAGTTGTTATTCCTATTCTATTCTTACAAGGATCTATCATCTCCATGGTCTATTCCTTTTCAATGTCATATATCTTAAAAATCACATTCTCTAATGTGTTTCTACTCATGGGAACAACAAAGGTTGAGCATAATAAATTAACTCCCTAAAACCCTCATACTTAACAAAAGAAAGAGGGGGTTTATACATTACAATCATTTTAGCCACCTTTTCCCTACAAATTTCCTTGTCAAACTTTTCAACAACCATCTCCGATGTATTACTTTCATCTTGCTTCTTTTGAAAACTTAAGAATTGTTGCTTATTTTTTCTTGTTTCTAACTCTTACAGCTTCCTAAATGGCTTGCCAAGGGTTTGGTTCCATCTGTATGATGACCAACCAATGCATCTTTGCAATGGTTACAAATAGCTTTATGTCTACCCTTAACAATTTATTTTGTAAAATGTTCCCAGACCCAAGACCATTTTATTGGTTGATGATCTTCCTTTCTCTTTGTGATACCACCTCGTGGTCCATGCCCATATGTGCCACGGCCATCTAGAGGCCGCATTTTCCCACGTCCCATATGTGAATTTCTTGTAGAACCATCCTCAACCAAAACATCAACCATGTTCTCCTTAGTATGTTGCTCCATTTCATTTTTGTCCATTGGCATGTCATCATAAGAAGCAGGTTGATCATTTGTAATGGATGTAGACATTATTTTTATATAACCTACAAAAGTACAAAAATAAACCCATTTAGCCATGATATTAACTTAGCTGAAAGCCTTAAATATATATAAGATTATTAAACAATCAAATTAATGATCATTAGTGTAATCCATTATGACATTAAGTTAAAGCATTCAAGTTGCGACTCAGTTTGGAAGTATTCATGAAAAGTTAAACACTACTGCTCACAAGGAAAGCAATATAAAAAGTGTATAAAATCAAAGTAAGCCAAATAGGGTTTATGGCTGACAAGGCAAAATCAAATACATTGAAACTAAAAGTATTGAATAGTAACTTTATTTACTAGCTAATGAAGACAAGTTATACAGTTATTGATTAATTATATGGGGCAATTAATAAGTGCGCTAGAGTTTTAATTAAAATCTTAATCAAGGATGTAATTAGCTAGTATGTTTTCCTTAAACATTTACTACTCTATTTGATTTCTAACTATTAAAAAATCGCAAAGGTCTAGTATCTATTTAGCAAATAAAAACAAAAGAATCATAAAATAAAAACATTAGAAAATATAACGGACAATATTCTTATAAATAATTAAATAAAGAGTTTTAAGTGACTCTTAGATGCAGTAAAAACAGTACAGAGATTCATGAATATTATCATTACATTAATAATGTCAACTTGTGTTTGTGTGTGAAATGAAATCATGTTAATCTGATCAGTTAATCTGATCGGTGATGTGTTAGGCCAACTTTAAAGAGAAAATACACCATATTTATTACACTATAACTTTGTATAATTCAGAATTGAAGAATAATCAATTCAACTCTATCACACAACATATTAGGATCACCAAAAGTTTTTTAGTATTTGCTACAAGGCAAACTCTAATAGTAATTCAATCCCCAAATTAACAAGTCAACAAATTAACAAATGCATAAAGCAAAATGTAAACATGATTTGGAAGCAAAATAACAACCACAAAAATAAAAACAAATTAGCAAAATGTATAAAGCAAAATGGATTTAAAATTAGCAAAATATAAACATACAAGTCATTTATCAGAGACTCAAAAGTCTGGTACGGCTGTCGACTGGATGGTGAAGGTCGCGCTTGTGCATGAGTCGATGATGTGACTACTAGACATGGGTGAGTGAATTGGTAGCGCACCAATGGTGAATCGACGCCAATGGTGTAGTTGAGGCGTGAACCAACGGTTATTGTATGTGCAGTAATGCAACCTACTGGTGAGGTGAGGTCGAGAGCGACTAAGCGTGAGGCACGAAGCGGTGCAGGTCAGGTAGCCGTGTCACTGTGAGCATGAGGTTCTAAGGCATGAAAGTTGAAACGATGAAGGAGGTTCAAGGCTAGGCTTAACGTCTTTATTTAATTTTAGGGTTTTTTTTCTTTTTTAATTTTTGTCTTAAAAAAATTAACTTGATAAATAAAAATTTTATATTTGAATTGGTTGTCTTGGGTTAGGCTCATAACTTTTGGGCATCATATGAATTAGAATTAGAATATTAGTTTGGGCTACTGTTATGGATGTCATTTCAATTAGAATTGTACTAGGACTTTACATAATTTCAATTAAATATAAAATTATATTTATTCTAGGTCGAGGTCAGGCCGGGAAGCCTTGTCCCTCGCCCCTGCCCAGCCCTGGGCTTTCCCCGGGATTCTCCTCCCCATCCTTGGCCAAATTCCCTAGAAGTCCGGGCAATTCCCTGGCAAGTTGGGCACAGATCCGGGTACCCAACCCTGCCTCGGTAATTTTGGCATCCTTAAGGGGATATAATGAATCTTAGCTCTCAAAATTCTACACAAAGGTAAAAGTAAAATTAAAACGACAATAGTATACCAATAACAAATATGCAATTCAAATAAAATAATAATAAACTACTTTGGCGTACCCCATAGGATGTTTTATAGCAAAAAATTTATCAATTATCTCATATGAATCAATACATCAATTTCTAGATTATTATTCTTACTATTAATTTAATTATCATTTATTAATTGCAATAATTTTTATTTCTAAATTATCTGACTAAACCTATAATATTCTAGTCTATATCATAATATCTATCTATAGTTTTCTTTTCTATTGATCATCTAAAATAAACTTGTTAGGACAATACCATGTGGACTGCCACGTATTCATCTATGTGGCAATGACATTGCTTTGTTGGCATTTTGGAGAAATCAAATATTTGATATTTTTATTTTATTTACTTTTCTGTTTTAACTGATATAGCTAAGTGTTACTTGACTGGATAATATCTCCAGGATATTGTTTTGTTTTGGAAATTTTTTTATTTTATCTTACTTTGAAAAAAGATAATGATCTTGATAATTACTTGATTATTCTAATGTGATAATGATTTAAAAATATGTGATTGATATAGTTTAAAATACATTAAAGATGCGAATAACAAGAAAATATTTTCAAAAAACATAAACAAGTACCAATCTTTTTAGCTGTGGTTACAATCCGTTTTGACAAATTTCTTTTACTTCTTGATTTTACGTATACCAATAAATCAAAATTGTCCAAAAAATTGAAAAGTTTGACCTATTTGTACCAAACTTTTGCCTATCGAAGATTCGTTTTCTAAGCACAGCTTATTAAAATTTTAAAAAATAAATTTTTATCAAATCACACAATCTTAATATTAGCATCAATTAAGAAGATTAATATTTGATTTAATTAAACAAATAATATCAATAATTTTTTCAAAATTTTGATTAAAAAAGAATCATTAATTTGGTATACATGTTAATACCAATCACACATGGCTTGTGAATTATTTATTTATTTGTTGTAGCTTTTTATTCAATTATGTTTTAGTTTATTGAAATCAATAATGCTAGACTTACAATATTTGTATAATATAATTTTACAACATGATATGGCCGCCTAAGTAATAAAATCTTATTAGAGATATAATTTCCCTCATCCATTTTTATTTTTCCCTCCTTCGGTGAATTTTGGCCTTTTAGACTACCACGTCATGTTGCAAAATATTTGTTGTATAAATGTTGTGAGTCTAGCATTACTCTGTTAAAATTTTTTTTGGGTACATGAGGATATTTTTAAAATTATAAAAATGAGTTAAAAAGATAATTTTAAAATATAAAATAGCTTTAAAATATTTAGTTATGGGGCACTAAAAGTTTCGGTGCAAATAGTGTCACCCTAATATAAATTTTCAAAAATAACAAAGAAATCCTAAACAAAGAAAAAGCACTAAACAAAAACACATAATAATAGCATTGTTTGAAACTATGCCCAATAGAAGATCCAAACCCATCGATAAGCAAGTCAAGGATACATCATCACAAGCACATCGTTTGCACATAACCAACACCACTTGGTGCCCACAGTCTATATAAGCCACTATTCAATCCTATAAAAATAGGGATCAAGCCCACTAGCGACATGGCACACATGGAGAACACCCATAAGTGATATATAAGCACTGTTCATCGTGTTTTGAGGATAACTAAACATCCTCCTATGATCAAACTACAGTTAGAGATTACTTACTGCCTATGTTCGAGCCTTAAGTTAGCTCAACTGATATATAAACATCAACAAGCAAAAGCTAGAGGTAGGTCACTCTAACACAACTAAAAAATTATATTGCTGTCCAAATATACATTTTTTATCACTTACTTAAGCATTGGAATAGATAGACTGTAACATCCTAAATTTTGTAGTGTACATGGTATTATGTAAAATGGATACATATGTATTAATGTAGATGTGATGTATTTAAATTGTAGTGTAATAAATGAAAGAATGATGGACTTACTTGAAAGAGTAAGAGGAGTGAGTACTAACATTCAATTTTTTCTACATGTTTACTTATAAAAGGGAGAGTTCAAGAATTCTATCATTTTCCTCTCTTTCTCACATATTTCCAGCCCTTTGCTCTCTCAGTTTTCTTCACAAAATCATCAAGGATTCAAGAATAAGAAGGGAGAAGAAGGAAGGAAAAGGTAAGAATCAATTCCCTCATTAGAATCCTTGTGTTATTGTCTATTCTATTTGTAAGAATTTCTTGAGTTATGACGTAAGTTATGAGGTTTGATGTCTTGTATACTGGAAATTGTGTGGGAACATGATTTAGAATGAGGATTGGAGGAAAACTAACTAAGTAGATGAGGATACAAGGTTAGAAACTTTAAAACTCCTAGAACGGATTGAGGAGGAGAGTTTTGTTCCAATGAATTTGATTCATATTGTGACGCAAATGGCATAAAGAGTCAGCTATCTACTTCACACACACCATAACAAAATGGTGTGTGTTAAAGAAAGAATAGAACCATTCTCAACATGGTTCAAAGCTTGCCAGCTACAGGAGGAGTTCCATAATTGTTCTAGCTTGAAGCAGTGTTATGGTCAATCCATGTTTTAAATAGAAGTGCAATCTTTGCAGTGAAACACATGACACCTTAAAAGGCATGAAGTAGTAAAAAGCCTTCGGTTGAGCACTTGAGTATTTGGGTGCACTGCATACGCATATATACCTAATGGAATAATAAAGAAACTTGATGACAAGAGTGAGAAATGTGTGGCTTTGGAGTAAGTGAAACTTCAAACGCTTATAAATTATTTAATCATCTGACAAAGAAGGTTAGAAAAAGTCAGCGATGTGTTTTTGGATGAAAAGCCAAATGGAATTGAACAAATGGCAACTCATTTCCAAATCTAATACTTAATGATGATGTCTCAGATAGTGAGATAGAAGAAGTTCCTAAAATCCAATAGCAGAAATCACCTCAACTTGTGGCTAAATCTCATCAACAATTAGAAGAAGAAGTGGGTTATAATTTGAGGGATGAAAACACAAAAAAATGATCAGCGAGGAAGATGGATTATAATGTAAGTTATTCAAATTTTGACGATGATAGTGCTCATTTTGCACTCTCTATAGACAGCGATCCAATCACGTATGATGAGGCTGTTAATAAAAAAAGAAATGGAGGGAAGTAATGGACAAAGAAATTGAGTTCTTTGAGAAAAATCACACTTAGGAGCTGATAGATTGCCTAAAGGACAAAAAACCATTGTTGCAAATGGATTTTCAAGACAAAGTTGAATGAAAAGGTGAAATTGATGAGCACACTGCTTGGCTAGTAGCAAAAGGTTACAAGCAGAAGCATGGGTTTGATTACGAGAAAGTGTTTGCCCCAATTGCAAGGCAGGATATAATCAAGTTGGCGATTTCATTAGCAGCTCGTAACTCGTGGTCAATTTTCTCATTAGATGTAAAGTCAGTTTTCTTGTATAGCAATTTGCAAGAAAAGGTGTTCATTAACTAGCCACCTGGTTACGAGAAGAAAGGAAAGAAAGAGAAGGTTTACAAGTTAAACAAAGCACTCTATGGATTGAAACAAGCACCATGAGCTTGGTACAGTCGCATAGATGCTTATTTTGCCAAGCTGGGATTTCACTATACTCTTTATGTCAAGACTGAAGGAGATAAATTACTCATTGTGTGACTATATATTGATGACTTGATATTCACTAGTAATAATGTTAAGATGTTTGATGAGTTTAAGATGTCTATAATTAAGGAGTTTGAAATGACTGATCTAGGATTAATGCGTTACTTTTTTGGGATTAGAAGCCATTCAAAATGTTGTCAGTAATTTCATTTATCAGAAGAAATATGCACAAGAAATTCTTGCAATGTTTAAAATGGCTAATTGCAAGCCATTTGGAACACCAACTGAACCTAGTTTAAAACTGCACAAGATAATGGTGAGAAGGAGGAAGATAACACTTTTTTCAAGCAAATTATTGGCAATCTCACGTATTTAACCTCCGCGAGACCTGATAGCACGTATGCAATAAGTTTGATTAGTAGATACATGGAAAAGCCATCTGACATGCATCTAAATGCTGCTAGAAGAGTTCTTAGATATATGAAAGGTACATTTGATTATGGTTTATTTTACAGCAAGAAAATGGTATTGATCTTGTTGGTTATGCGTATAGTGATTGTGTAGGTGATATAGATGATTGCAAGGGCACTTCTAGTCATTTATTCATGCTCAATTCTGATGCAATATCATGGTCCTCAAAGGAGCAACAAATAGTGACACTTTCACAACTGAAGTTGAGTTTGTAGCAACAACATTAAGCTCATGTCAAGCTTCGTGGCTTAGAAAAATGTTCGAAGTACTTTGTAATAGAAAAAGGGTCCAACAATCATTTATTGTGATAACATGTCAACTATCAAGCTGTCAAGGAATCCAGTCATGCATGGGAGGAGTAGACACATTGATGTTTATTTTCATTTTCTAAGAGACCTTTGAATGGATGGAAAGATTGGGTTGTAGTGTTTCAAGAGTGGAGAACAAGTTGTAGATATTTTGACTAGGCCATTCAAGCAAACAGTATTTGAGAAACTAAGGAACACGCTTCATGTTTGCTCAATTCAAAGCATTGATCAAGGAGAAGCATCAAATGAAGAAGACGATACGATAGTAAAGAAATCCTAAACTGATTTTCAGCAGAAATTCAATTTAAAGGAAGGTGTTAAGAGTGATTAAGTTTTTTAATTAAGTAACAGTGACATGGTAACCAAAAGACCAAGTCAAGAAAGTATCGTAGTTTATAGGAATTGTGGTTGAAGATGTTCACCATGTTTGATTTGATTTTATTATTTTAGAGTCCCAAAATTCTACGCATATTGATTAGTGGTTCATGTGTTGTTTGGATTATTCCTAATAAATTGTAAGTTTGTTTTCATTAATAGACTGAGTTTTTTTTCTTTTTCATTTCCAGTTTGAATTTCCATTAAAATCTTTGTATCTTTTATCAAAACCAACATATATTAATCTCTTGCTAATTTGTGGAATTTTTTATTTATCTTTTGTTTTATTTTTTTATTGGTTTAAGTTACAATTAATATATTGATTTTTTTGGTTGAAGATATTTATAGGATTATGAAATAATTGAAGAAAAATATAACATAAAAATATTTAATTATCAAATGTAATGAGAAATTGTTTTTTGAGAGTAAAATTTTGGTGTAAAGAGCTCCATCTATTTTGTATAATTATGAAAATTTTATGATAAAGAGAGAGAGAGTTATTCTGAGCTCAGGAATTGTTAAAATCTGGACCTCATCATAGGTATCATCAGAAGTATCGAAAGGATTACATTTATTTAAGTTTTATCACTTAAAAAATATTAAATAAAATAAAATAAAATATTTCAAAAGCTATTGCATATAATATAGAACACCGCACTTTCAAATGTCAAATCTATCGCCTCTCTCTAATTTGTCTCAAATTCTTTTGTTCTCAAACTCTCTATCCTCGAAAGCTTTGCTAAATTTTTATCTCTTTATCTCTTTTGTCTTGAAGATTGTGGGGCGTAAAAATGAATAATAGTGCAAGTTAAAAAAGATTGCGTGAGAAAGATAGAGAAAATGGGGAGATTTTTGAAAATTTGAAAGAAACTTAGGGCCCGTTTGGGCCATTGAAATATGAATTCATTCAGATTTAAGAAACTAAAACATTTTTGTATATTTATTTTTATATCTAATCACTTATTTTTAGATGAAATTATCTGAAAATAAAAAATGAAAATTTATACCTTTTTTCTTCTAAATGTCTGAAAAATTTGAAATATCTAAACTGTCCTCTTGTGATAATTTTTATTCCATAAATTTTCCTTATATTCAATTAATAAAAGTTATATAATTAATTAAAAATATTTCATATTAAAAATAAATATATATTGATATTAAATATTTTATTTTTTATTTAAATTCTAGAATCGGACAACCGTCGTCACTGTTGGCCGGCCGCTGCCAACCGTCGATAAAATTGCACATCCTGCGACACCGCTGGTACCATCATCACCGCCTCGGCTTGCCCTACATGCATGTCAGATTTCTTTTGCACGAAACATGACCGTTTATCCGTTAAACGCCGGAAAACATTCGGCTGCCGAATGTTTTTGGGCATTTTATGGTGAAACTCCAATATGTCAGCAAGAATCATTTTAATAGCCTTATAGATCGGTCAAATCCGATCATGATGGTGTAATCAGTGTACGAAGCACTCTACATTATCGGCGATAGACGACGGACGGCGACTGCGGGATGGCGGCTCTGACGAACTAATTTTCAATTTTTTTATTTTTTTGTTTTAAATAAAATATTTAAATAATATAATATTACTTATTGCATTTGAAATTCAAAATTTAATTTAATTTTTAAATTATATATGTATATGATATAAAATATATAAAAAGAATAATTATAACAATATAATTTATTTAATAAATATTCATTTGAATTTTTAAAATTTGACTTGTTTTACATGCATTGGTTAATAAAATTAATATAAATAAAAATTTAATGTAATAAATTAATTAAAAATAATTAAAGTATATAATTATTTATAATCTTGACTTATATCAACAGAATATAAATATATTGGCTGTTATAATAAATAAGCTTATTAATTTATTACTATATTAATATTTCATTTTAATTTTGTAAACTATTTATTTTACACATATTTAAAGCCATATATTTTAATTTCCATAACAAAAATAAATATTTCATTTTTAAAAGATTGTAATAAATATAACATTAGTTATTTAAATGAAAAAAGAATTTTGATTTAATTTTAAGAACTTGCACAAATGTAATATAAATATTTTATATTTTTATTATGAGGATAAAAATATCATATTAAAAATAAGATCCATCTTTACTACTTTTTTTTAAGTGGTATGTAAAAGTACAAACAAAGATCTTATTAAGTGGTGTAAATTAAGTCCTAAAAAGTGTTAAGTAATTTAAATAAACACCACCTTAGTTATGAGATTTCTTTTAATGTCTATTTCTCACTTGGTTTATGTAAACCTGAGGGAGAAAAAAAAAATCTTAGATCTTTTTCAAGGTTCTTGGTAGAGATGGCAAAATTCAAGTTACCTCGCTTTAGAAAATTCTCTAAAATTTTATTCATGGGTTTGGGTCGGTTTTTCAATAATCTTGGATTAAAATCCGTGTTGTATATATTTTTGTAATCCTGATACTTTCTAATATGTGTCTATATATATATATATATATATATATATATATATATATGTACATATATATATATATATATATGTACATATATATTTGGCAGTCAAATTGAAAGCCAAATGGGCTCTAGCTTTATGGTAACCTCGTTGTTTCTATATGTTTCTATATGTAACAGGTGATGGGTTTGAAAGCTAGGTGCTGCAGGGTTTTTTTTACTCTGTTCTTTTATGAATCCAAATCTTATTTTCTGTATTATATATTTTCCGACGCAATTTACATTCAATCTCAACCACATATTCTTTTTAAAATTTAAAATAATTTAAAATCAACCATATATTTCTAAATTCAATTGAAAATAAAAATACTGAATTCATAAAATAACACACCTTTTATTTTCTTTTTTAATTCATTCTATATATATCGGAGGATACATCGTACAGACATCAAAATTAAAAATTTTAACCAAGGTTGGGCTAGATTGAGCTCGGGCCCTGGGCTTTTTGTATTTAAATAAAGGGATAAAAATTAGCGTTGAAAACTAAAAGACTTGAAATTATTTTGATATAATATTTTTTAAGTGATAAAGCTTAAATAAATAGGATCCGTTGGATCCGTGTGATGATGCCTATGATGATGATGTCTGGATTTTAATAATTTTCGAACCGGGTTTTAGTAATTTTTGAACAATTGAAATAGTCCCGTACTCTGCCGGTTGGGGTTTGCGATTGAATAGACACAGTTACACCCAAATCTGAGAATCCCAAAATTCTTTGAGGCCTGGATCTAATCATCTTGACCTCTGTGAAAGTTCTCTTCTTCTTCTCGTGGTTCTATGTATCTAATTGTTTAGAGCTCTGTGAAAGTCCTACTCTTCCGATTCCATCCACTCTTCGCATCTCAACCCAATTTTCTTCCTTTCCGTTGTTTGATCTCTAAAATGTTTCGCTCGTTGTAACCGACTCTCTGCTGCTAAGGTATTTGATTTTGCTTCCTATTGTAGTTCTTTTATAATTCCTGTTTTGTTTTCCATATTCTTGGTTACTGTCCTCTCTTTACAAAAGACCCAAACCAGATCTTGCTTTGTATAATTACTAGGAAACATCCCTACTCTACAACCACTTCACTTATTCATCTTTACATCGTTCACTCTTCCTCCGACTCCCTGATCCCTTGTTTATGTTCAAACGGTATTCTTTCTTTCAGAGTTCAATCTCTCTTTAACATTTTGCAATTTTTTGTTTCTGTCGCTGCTGTTCTGTTTCTTTGATTTTGCTCCCTAGTTGTCCTGTTGTTGTTTCTGCTTCATTCTGATTTGTTTTGTTGAGATGAGGCCTGATGGAAGAAGGGAGATTCCATAAAGTTTCCCACCCTTTAACTTGATGACACGCCACAAACATAGCAAGGAAGCAATCCAAAAGGTAGAGGCTATTGCTGGACTCCTGAGCCTGATGGAAGAAGGGAGATTCCATAAAGTTTCCCACCCTCCCATTCCAGAAGAATTACAGCCTGCAATGAACAATGATTATGAGGCCTTTGAATCAAGGATCCCCACTTTCAAAAATGTGCTGGACTCCTTATGTGACGCTAATGTCAACATGGTTGGGGTTTATGGGATGGCTGGCATCGGCAAAACGATGCTAGTGAAAGAGGTTGGTAGACAAGTCGAGAAACACAAGTTCTTTGAACAGGTTGTTTTCGTAGAGATAACCCAGACTCCAGATGTAAACAAGATTCAAGAAGAAATTGCAGATAAGCTATTTCGGCGTTCCTTTCACGGGATTGAAAAAGCGAGTAGGTTGTATGCACGATTGAAGAATGCTAAGGAGATCCTCATAATTCTTGATAACATTTGGGAAGATCTAGATTTAGAAACCATAGTAATTCCTTTTGAAGATGGTGAAAAGCGATGCAAATTACTGTAAACAGCGACAGATCGGAAAGTGTTGAAGCGTATAGGCGCTGTAACTTTTCCAATAGATGTTTTAAATGGAAAAGAGGAGTGGAGCCTGTTCAAAAAGATGGCGGGTGATTACATTGAAAACCCGGAGTTGAAATCTTTAGCCGCTGATGTGTTAAAGAACGTGGAGGACTGCCCATTGCCATCGTTATAGCAGGAAAAGCGTTAAGGAACAAAAATGTAACTGAATGGAGAAATGCCTTGCGAGAACTGAGAAGGCCTTCCCCAGCAAACTTAAAGGGAGAAATTGGAACGATATCTAGATTTGTAGAGTTCGGTTACAACAATTTAAAAGGTGACCAGCTCAAGAAAACTTTTCTGCTTTGTAGTCTACTGGAATATGATGCTTCCATTTGGAACTTGTTCAAATATGTTACGGGTTTGGATATACTTGAAGCAAACACCCTTGGAATGAAAGAAGAACGAAATATGGTGAAAATATGGGTACGTCAACTTAAAGACTCTTATTTGTTGCTTGGTGGTAGTACTGCTGAACAATTTTCTATGCATGATGTTGTTTGTGATGCAGCCATATTGATCGCACATAGAGATCAAAATGTATTTTATTTGAGTAAAGAGATCAGGGGGGAGTGTTTTCCTGAGCATACACTAGAATGGTGCACAAAAATTGTCATCCATGATAGTAGTTTTGAGCTTCCTGAAGAATTAGATTGTCCAAAACTTGAGTTTCTTTATTTGAATAACGAGGACAATTCTGATGTCAAAATGCTTGAGAAATTTTTCTCTTGGATTATAAAACCCAAAGTTTTGTATTTGAATTATGTGCAATTCTTCTCTTTGCCTTCGTCACTTCTAATCCTCATAAATCTTCAGACACTTTGTCTAGAACTGTGAACTTGAAGAGGTAGCTATTATTGGAGAGCTGAAGAGACTAAAAATTCTTAGCTTGCGGCATTCTAAGATTGAACAATTGCCAGCGGAAATAGGTCAATTGACTCTATTGAGGTTTCTTGATTTAAGCAATTTGTTGGTATCTGAAGGTTATAGCACGAAATGTGATATCAAACTTATCAAGATTAGAACTGTACCTGAGAGGATGTCATGTGGAATGGGATGTTCAAGGGATCAACGTTGAAAGTAATGCTAGCCTTGAGAAGTTGGAAAGTTTGCCTGGTCTAACCACTTTAGAAGTAGATATTGAGGATTAGATGTTTTTGCCAAAAGGATTTTTCTTCAAAAAGTTGCAAAGGTGTAAAATACGTGTAGGACAACATGCGCCTTATGTATTTTATCATGAGCATGAGAGTTCAAGAATGTTGCAACTCATTCTGAATTCTAGGTTTTGCCTAAATGAATTCCAATTCATTGGTACACTGAAGCCTATATTTAGGAGAATTGGAAGGAGTCGAAAATGTCATTAATGAATTAGACACTGAGGGTTTTTCACATTTAAAACATATGCATGTGGAGAACAATCATCAATTACAGTGTATTGTTGACTCTACGAATTTGTTGTCTGGCGGTGCCTTTCCCCTCTTGGAGTCATTGTTTCTTCGTAATTTGTATAATTTGGAGAAGATTTGCAGCGGTAAGTTCATGAAATATTCTTTTGGCCGATTAAAATTCATAGCAGTGGAAGGTTGTGGATACTTGAAGAATATATTTTCATCCTCTGTTGCAAGAAGCCTTCAATTTGTACTTCAAAAAATTGAAGTATCTTCATACAGAAACATGGAAGAGAAGATGGCATCCACAATAATGAAATGATTGATAAGATTGAATTCAGTCAATTACGTTCCCTAACTCTATCATTTCTTCCGCAGCTCACAAGCTTCTACTGTATGAAATCGGAAAATACACAGAATAAATTGCCAAGTTCTGGACACCTGCTAATGAAATCATTTTGGAGAATGAGCATGATACTGCCACATCGTTATTTAATGAAAAGGTATGGAAATGAAGAACTTCTCTCTATCAATTTATTGTTACTGCTTACTCTCATTAATTTCTTGACAAGTATATAGTCATAAACTGAAAAGAAAAAAAAAAAAATTCCATGAAGTTACTAAGCCTTTGACATATATAACATGACATAAATTAAATTACACATTTGGATTGTACGTGGAGGTTGATAATAACTTGCATCATTTGTTTAAAATGTTTGAAGTTACCTTTAATTTATTTTCTGTTTCACGTTTCTTACATGATATAGGATGATTCATTATGAATAATATTCATTATGAACTAATTCCTTCAATTGAGTTTGCATTTTAGACTACAATTTTACGATAATATAATAATCTCATCAAAAAATGAAAGCAGGATTCTAGCTGGCTTCAAATTAGGAGAAATTAGCCTCAAATTAAAACAGAGGCCAAACTTTGTAGATGAAGTTATATGCCTCCTAAGTTAGAGATTCTCAATTTATGATAGCCAATTATAAATTGCAGTCAAACGGAGTGTCTTATCAATAGTATAAGCATGTCTTACGTACATGAGAGAAAATTACGCATTATATTTATGTGAGAAATTATTGAAACATTTGCATGCTGCAGGTTTTTTTCCACATGCTGGAGAAGTTGGCAGTGAGTGCAATTAATGTTGAAGAGATTTGGGATAGCCAAATTGGAGCTATGTTTTCTTCCCACAGAAATTTGACACGCTTGATCTTGTGTGGCTGTGAAAGACTAAAATGTGCATTTTCATTTCCTGTAGTCATGAGTCTCGAGCGGCTCCAATAGCTTGAGATAAGTGACTACATAATTTTAAAGGAGTTTGTTGCAAGAAGACTACTAGCTGAGTTCATCTTTTTAAAGTTATTTCTGTTTTAGTGGCTATTTGTAGACTTATAGGAGGCAAACCATATTAGGCACAAAACATTATCATTTTATGAAGATTTGTGTGTAATTTATGGCAAAAATCGGGCAACGGGAAAAGAGGCAAAGACTCCTGTTGATGTTGTGGAGGAATTTGGAAGGATAGAAGGGAATAACAATGACACAGTAGGTGATACCATCAACATGGATGATATGGCTCAAGATCTAGATGATAATTTATTTTCCTTACATGCTCAAATGAACCCAAATAACTCCTATAACTCATATAGCTCAAAGGGACAACAACTTGTCATGTAGAGGAGATGAAGGAATCATCTTGTCCGTTGAGTCATGCTATTGATAAAGAAATTCTTGACAAACAATTGGGAGTTAGTGAGGAGTTGAGGAAGATGAGTATTCTTACCATAATGGAGCAACGATTTAAGGCTACGACACTTATTACTCATAATAGTGCCACGCTTAATGTATTTTATAGTCTTCGTGAAGAGGTTAAGGAACAATGGTTTAGACTATTTCTTGATGGCTCTATTTAGCTTGATATAGTATAGGATGATAGTCTAATTATACATAGTATTTTAAATTTTTACTTTTGTTGTTAATTTGTATAAAGCTATATATGTTTCTAACATTATAATAGAAATACCATGAGATTTTCAATGTTTTTAATTGATTATGGAATTTAATTTTTATTTTTATGCGTTTGCTTTGTTTTATGTAGTTAAGAGAATTTAATTTAAAAAGAGACAAAGAGCTTTTTGTATTCTGTAGTTATTTTTATTTATTTTATGTCAAAAAAAAAAGATGTTAGCTTTCTTTTTTAAAAGTATTATTTTGGATTTTATCCCATAAAAAAATTTATATTTTATGTTGCTTTTTCTAATAATTTATTTTCATTTTTTATTCAATTAAAAATTAGATATTTGATATTATTATTATTATCAAATATGAAATGTTTAAATATATAAACTATATTTTAAATTAAATATATAATTTCACTAAGTAAAAAATATAGTCATTTAAAATATTTATTAGTTGATGTTCCATTATAAAATTAACAGTCAAATTTGAAACAAAAAGTTCATTAAATAATAAATATTAAAAATTATAAAGGTAGAGGGTATTTTGTCCACTTTATTCATGGATGATCTTCTCCGTTCCTCCATCTTTTCCTTTCTCCTTCTTTCATTCCTTTTTTTTCCCTTTTCCCGCCTCCTTTCATTTCCTCAAACTGGACACTTTATTTAGGTTCACTTGATACTTCTGATTAATTCTTTTTTAAATACTTCAATGTTATTTTATTGAATTTGATTGTTCAACACATTTTTATTTAATTATATTTTAAATAACGGACCATATATATAATCCATATAAATTTATTTAACTATACTTAATTGAATAAAACTTTTAAATTTTGTTTGCTACCTTTGCAATATAATTCTACAAAACCTAGGGACGGTAATGGGTAGGGTAGGCTAGGGTATAGCATTCCCTTATTAAAGAATTGACACCCATCCTTTACACATGTCTTTTAAGAGTTTTAAGTTTCATACTCATATCTTGTCCATATCTATTAATAAAAAATTATACCCTACTCATTTATAAAGGGGTACTCATAGGGTCCGACTCTAAAATAACACTAATAATTTAATTGCATTGAACAAAATTCAAACATGAGTCAAAACTCTTAACTAACAAAAAATTCTTGACTAACAAAAGTCTTCATGATCTTGTTCTTACAACTCATCCAAAAAACACTAACAAAAAAATTACAAAAAATAAAAAGTCCAAGAAAAAAGTAATGATAAAAGCCTTTATGATCTTCTTTTTGCAATTCATCAATCATTATTTTGATCTCAACTCAACAACTCCTATAATATCAAATGGTGAATAACAATTATTAAATATGGGTAGAGTATAGACTCATACTCTTACCCTACCTATGCCTTTAGGTCATGTTTGGCACGCGACATTGTATAGTATTATTTTTAATAATTACATTGTATTGTATTGTATTGTATTAATTAATGCTATGCATAATATAGTAGATGTTTGGTGAAACATTACACTGTACTATTTTTTATACTATACTATACTATATTTATGTTTGGAGTATTTTGAAATTGTATTATATTATCTTTCATTTCAAAAATTAACAACATATTATTAAATAAATTAAATATCATTTTTATACCAAGTTAAATAAATTAAATACTAAATAAAATAATTATAACCTACAATTATAAAAATATATAATCTTTCTTATATTTAATTTATATAAATTTAACAAAAATAAAATAAAAATCATACAAAAACTTTTAAAATAACTATATTTAAAGTTTATAATAAACTTTTATAATGTAATTTACATAACAAAAATATAAATAAAAGAAATCCATTCAATTTCAAGCAACAAAAATAGAATCTTTTGACTAGCATCACAACAATATCAACCAACAAGAACAAAACATTACACATGTAAAGCAACAAAAATATCCCCCATGACAAAACAAAACATAACTAAATTGTTTCCCAACCAATAAAACCCCTCATGTCCAAAACATAACTAAACTTTTCGCACAACCAATAAAATCCTCCATGTCTACACCACAAAACAAGCAACTATAAAGAGAAGTATCTCATACTCCAAAGCTGCAACATACTCTACAATCAAAAATCAAATCCTATGACTTCAATCACGAGCTCTCTCTCGAAGAAGTTTCTCCACAAATGCTTGTCTCCAAGTACTCTTCAATGACTTAAAAGCTGAGATATTTGAAGGTTTCTCCAATATAAGAGTCAATGCTTCAAGTCCATCATCTTGACTAAGTCCCATAGCTACAAGTTCATCAGCAATGTCAGAACTATCCTCTGTATCCCTGAAGATACGTTCAGTTAACTTCTCCATGTTCTTAAAAGACTCTGCAAACACATTTTGAATTGTTGTTGAGATTTCTTTAAACCCAGTAGCTAAAATGCTTTGGCATCTTTTCCTTTTCCTACTTGATGAGCCAGAATGGCTTCTAGTAAGAGAACCTGAAGGTTGTTGCACTGACAAAGGGGAACCAGGCTCTTCAGTCTCTATATCCATAGCATGAATATCTTCTTCATTAATCTCATCAACCATTTCAGCTAGAGTTGCTGCCGCTTGTCCTGTTGCACGGTCATTTTCATAGATTTTGACAAGTCTATCATACAATGGAAATGACTTATCTCTCCAACCTTTTGCTTCTTCATGAGCTTACGTAATAAAACCATAAATAAATCAATAATTTCAAATGAATCATTTACTATTTTTAAAAATAATTCAAAATTATACTAACCTGTACATATGACTGCCAAACCTCATTACTATCAACCTCAACACATTTCAATGTGTCATTCCATCCAAAGCCACTTGTGTTTAACATATCATGAACTATGCCATATTGAGCTTTCCACTTTCTATGCTTAGAATCAATATGTGGAAAAGCTTTCAATCTAAAATCAGGTAATTGAGAACGCAACATATTTTCAACTTGTTTCAAAGTTCCCGCTTTGAAATTTCCACCTTCACAACGACCACCATCCGCAACAATATTCTCCAATATGCTCAATAGTGCTTCTTCTTTAGCTCTAGTCCATACACGCCTAACTCCTTTTTTTTCAACATTTTTTCCTGAATACAACACAACAAGATAAAGCAATCTATATCCAAATTGTATAAAAATCAATAAACAATGATATAAGCAAAGATAAAGCATTCTATAACCAAAAATACAAAATCAATGAACTTTGCAATCTTACTCCAAATTGAAATGCAAATAAGTTACATACCATTGACTCTTTCAAATTCATTACATAATAATAGTTTATAACATTAAAAAAAAAACCCATACAATTGACTTTCAAGATGATCTACTATACATTCGAGTTGCCAAATCACCCCTCCATTCATTCCATTGATTCGATTGTTCAATTGCATTCATACTACCACCATCTTCAAATTCTGTAGCTTGCACCTTAGCCAATTCAAGCTCATCCTCTAATGGATCAATTGACATCTCTCTTCTGATGAGATTATGTAATAGACAACATGATGTAATAATGCGACATTGTGTTTTTATTGGATAAAATGACAGACTTCTTAAAATAGCCCATCGCATCTTAAGTAAGCCAAAACACCTCTCAATTACATTCCTTGCAGATGAATGTTTCATATTAAAATATTTCTCCTTGCTTTGAGGTGCAAATCCACTCCATTGTGATAAATGGTATCTCGTTCCTCTATATGGTGCTAAAAATCCCTCACTATTTGCATATCCACCATCCACGAGATAGTAACAACCTAAGTATATAAAAAAACCTATTAGTAAAAGATATGGAAACAATATATCAATTCACCTATTTGGACTACTAAGTCTTACCAATGGGAACTTTTAAGCCATTTGTTCTATTTAATGCATCTCGAAGTACCCTTGAGTCAGAAGCCGAGCCCTCCCATCCAGGAAACACAAAAATGAACTTCATGTCTCTTGAACACACACCTAAGACATTGGTAGCTATATCTCTTTTTCTATTGCGATATCTTGGTTTGTCCATTTCAGGCACACACACCTTAATATAAGTACCATCTAATGCCCTCAAACAATTCTATACAAAAGAAAATATGAATGTATTTTAGAATTTATATAAAATAATTACACTAAATTATACTAATATTTATTAACATATTGACGTACCTTAAACCATTTCCATCTTGGATCGGTACAATTTTTAGGAACAGGTTCTGGAATGCTTAGTAGATTGTCATGTAATCGTAAAACTCCATTCAATACTGAATTAAAGTATCTACTAACAGTCTCACCCGATCTATAGAAGTTATGACCAATTGTACGATTTTTTATGTGATGAGCAAGTATGTGTAAGAACATACAAACTTGCTCTTCAATTGAAACCAAATCGTCCCTCTTTACCCTTCCATTAGTGCGAAGTAATTCACAAAGTATCCCAAAAGTTCTTCTATCCATTCTTAGTTGACTAATGCACGTTGTGTCACTAACACCTATTATGCTATCCAAATAACACAATCGAGTTCTATAATTAACAAAAGTACGGTTTTCAACATCTTCCTTCGGTAATGTGTATGGACAAGGTCAAATGTCAATGATAGCATTATAAAAGCCAAATCTATCAATTCCAAATGCCATATTTGCAACAAGACGTAGAATATAATCTTTCTTCGATCCATTTCTACGAAAACAAATAAAAGAAACCTTACTTGTTAAAATATTTTAACTATTTAAAAACATTAACTATATCTTTACATTAACATAACAAAACAATTAATATCGGCAAAAATTAACTTATTACCTGACTTTTGACTATCCATTGTAAAGATAACTTCGTCTCAAAGGCCTAAATATAGCTTTGCCTAGGCCTTCCTACAAAAATTGCACATTTTGTAAATTAGGTTAGATAAGTAAATAAAGAGTAGCCCATCAGGTTGAGAAACTTGTTGAATGATAGAGAAAATTCAGACTGCCCAATGTAATTTATTTTAACTGCAATTAATAAAGAATTGAATTCAATCTAAAGCTCTGATGACCACTGAGCATGATCTCGAACTTGAGATGCAAAAAAATGAAAAGATTTCTACTGAAGTATGATCATAATTATTATTCCAACCAGAGAAGCAAGCAAATATGGTGGTCATCATATTTAGACAATGACGTTTTAACCACAGAATTTATGCTTTAGTCTCCAGTCTCACCAAATTATTTGAGCTTTAATTTTACATATATTAAAATTAATTGTCTTCTTCTATTCTTCACCAATACAATTGCTGATGTCCATGTATATATATGGTGGTCATGACATCAAACAAGCAACTTAATTTTGATGGTATTAGCTCTTACTTTACCATCAAATGTTGCCTAACTGTTTTAAGTACCTAATTACTGTAACAAGTTGAATTTCTAACCACATTTACGATATAATTAGAAGCATCTAGCTTATGGTCTTTCTAGTCTTTTGTTAATTAAGATATTCATTAAGAAGATGGTTCAACTCCAAGTTATTGTTTGTTCCAGAAAAATCAGAATGTAGGTCATTTTATTATTATCATGGAATATATATATATATATATATATATATATATAAGATATTTATACAAAGTATTAACGAGAAGTGCAGAAATGAAAAGGGTAGAGAATTGATCAGTTGGAGACTTAGATGAAGATTAAAGTTCACTACAAGTATGGGATGGTATGAAATTGTACGTGGACATATTCAAAAGGGTTAGTACAGTTACTGTCGTTTCTGCTTATTTCATATATTTCTTGGCTTTAAAGGTGGTCATGGGGTGGGCAGCAATGAGTTGGAGACAATACAGGTTCTTTTTTCTTTATTCAATAACAGGTACTTTTTCTTTATTCAACATAAATGTTGTTTGACTTGTGGCTGAACTTGACTAAGTTCTTATGTTTCGGCTATACAGGTTCTCTTTCTAAGTCTAAGTCATTTAATACAGGGCACTCAAAAGAGAAAGTCCAACTGCCAGAGAGGGGTATTCTAAAACAAAATTTTACTAGAACAAATGCTATAATCAACAATAGATACATGGACACACAGGTACAACAATAAATTTGGACCGCTGTCCTTGTTTCATTGATCTCATCCACATCAATGAAAAGAAAATGAATTTCGAATATTGCTATTGGAAGCTTGTTGCCCACTTATATTCCAATCTTTTTATCAACCTAGTTGAGTTTTACTTTGTTAGTTTTCTTCTTGTACAGGCATTTTGATGTAGGACAAATTAGGAATAAATTAGGGATTTTAATTTTGATTTTAGGGATTTTAATAAATTAGGGATTTTGACTATTATTAGGGATTTTGACTTCCTAAATTGGGAGTAATCCTAATTTGAGTCATTTTCCTAAATTAATAGTTTACTATTTTACTTAGGATTTAATTTTGGTATTTTCTAGTTAAACTAGGATTATGATTCTATTTCCTAATAGGATTTTATTTCCTAGTAGAACTAGGCTTTAAGGTCCTATAAATAGGAACCTTTAGTTATGTTATTTTCAGATTTTGTTGTTATTATTTTGATCTTTTAGTACAAGATTATTTCTCCCTCAATTTTCACTCTACTTCTTCCTCAAATTTCTTCTATTATTTCTCCCCTTTCCTCTGTCTACATCTCCCTCCCTTTCTTTTAACTTGAGGAACCCCGTTCCTCATCAATTGGTATCAGAGCGTGGTTTTGATCCCCTCTTATACTATTTATCCTTTAATTTTTGCTCAATCCATAAACCCTAAAACCTCCCACAACCATCAACTTATTTTACCCCAATTTCATCTTCCATCACCCAAAAAAAAAAAAAATTACTGTTCATCCACGCACTGTTCACGGACGTCACTGTTTACTACGGATACTGTTCATCAACAGCACATAATTCGAAGCAAGAAAAATCAAACTGAAGACCCTGACATGTCTGAAACCTCAGTCCAACAACCTGAAATATTAGAAACAGTCCAGCTTGTAAACGTTCGGGTTGATGCTTTGGAAAATAAGATGGAAGAAATATTAACAATTGTAAAAGCCTTACAAGCTTCCTTTCTTAAAATACATGGCCCTAATTTGGAGTCATCCACCAAACATAGGAATCAAGAGATCTTGGGTGCAACTCCTAAGAACCATGAGGATGAGTGTGATGATTCTAGTGGAGATGATGAAGCAAGCGAGATTGATTTTGTAGATGGGCATGTATCTAGAGATGATATTGAGATCGAGGACAAGATGAATTCTAATGATGATGTGGAGCCTATATGTGAAGAATCTCATGAAATCATTCAAGAAGTTGATTTCATAGGTTGTGATTCATATTTAGGTTCTTCTATTCCTATCATTGGGTCAACGGTGAAGTCTTCTATCAGGTCAACGGTCAAATCTTCTATTGGGATTATTGTTGCTCTAACAATATTGAAGGCCGATGAAGCATCAATAATTTTTCTATCATGTGTGCTTCTAATATTGGATCATCATGAAGCGAAGATTTGGATTGACGACTTTCCAATGATCATGCAAGATAAGACGTGGCGTTTCCTCGTGTATTGGCAATTTCCTCCTTGACAACTCGCCAGGAGTCGAGTTTTTTCAAGAGGGAGAGAATTGATGTAGGACAAATTAGGAATAAATTAGGGATTTTAATTTTGATTTTAGGGATTTTAATAAATTAGGGATTTTGACTATTATTAGGGATTTTGACTTCCTAAATTGGGAGTAATCCTAATTTGAGTCATTTTCCTAAATTAATAGTTTACTATTTTACTTAGGATTTAATTTTGGTATTTTCTAGTTAAACTAGGATTATGATTCTATTTCCTAATAGGATTTTATTTCCTAGTAGAACTAGGCTTTAAGGTCCTATAAATAGGAACATTTAGTTATGTTATTTTCAGACTTTGTTGTTATTGTTTTTGATCTTTTAGTAAAAGATTATTTCTCCCTCAATTTTCACTCTACTTCTTCCCCAAATTTCTTCTATTATTTCTCCCCTTTCCTCTGTCTACATCTCCCTCCCTTTCTGTTAATTTGAGGAACCTCGTTCCTCATCACATTTGGGTGATACTACAGAATTGAAAGTCTTAAAGAAAACAGGGCATGCTGTTAATATTGAAAATAACAAAGCAATGTACAAGCACATGAAAGCTTTCCTAATTGATCAGCTCCCTACATCTAAGCAAGAAAATCATATTTTCTTGATCTAAAATTTGAGATACTAAACATCTAAAACCAGCTATAAAGACATGTAGCTGAAATGATCTATCAAATATTGTATAATTAACACACACAAAAGTCAAGAGATACTACGACATATACCAAGGGGCATCTCTGTCAAGTAATGCAAGGCCAAAAGGATATTGACCGACCCCACATGGAGACTTTTGTGCAATGCAGCCAAGAACTACAATAATCCCCTATAAACAACAGTGTGCGGCCCTAATCCTCAGCAAGTAGCCAGACATTCTCCATATCCCTCTCTCTCTCTGTATCATTTCATTCTTTGACCGGTTTAATGCTATTTTAATGGCGTCTCTAGGTTCTATGGTGTTCTTCTACGGCTACATTTCTACTTCTTTTTTGTCTCTTGTACTACTATTGCTAGTTAGAAGCTCAATCACTGCCACTGCTTCTACGACAAACTCATCCAAGCACTAGAAAACGCCCAGTATCAAATGCCAAGAAACACTAGAGCAGTTCAGATCATATCACTTAAACACCCATTCTCAGTGTTCATCAAACTTTCCACAACACACAGCAAATCCACAACACACAAACACCAAGGGATCTAGCCAAAAGCCGCTTTGAGAAATTTACAGAGAAACGGAGGTGAAGGTACCTGAAGATGGAGACGAGAGAGAGACTGAGACGGTGATGAAGATGGCGACAGCGATGGTGACGGCGACGGAGACGGCGACGGCAATGGAGATGAGCGAAGGTCGTGGAGACAAAGATGAGAGAGGGTCGGAGGTGGAGACAAGAGAGATTCATCGGTGGAGAGGAGAGAAACGCAGGGGATGTGGTTTGAAAATTTAAAATAATTGTATTAATTTTGTGTAGTGCATAATAATGCAGTGGTTTTTGTCTGCACTAGGTAATGTAACATATGTTGTATTAAATTATGTAATGTAAAATTTATTCCAAACATCTGTATTGTATAAACTAATACAGTGCAGAATTTTAATACAATACAATGTGGGCTGCCAAACATGCCCTTAGAGTCTATTTTTTTATATCCATGCTCTACCCAAATCAATAAAAGTGATCTTCAAA
Source organism: Boswellia sacra (assembly GCA_013180625.2). Lineage (NCBI taxonomy): Eukaryota > Viridiplantae > Streptophyta > Magnoliopsida > Sapindales > Burseraceae > Boswellia > Boswellia sacra. Next base: position 101,418 of record SNVD02005260.1, read on the forward strand.
CCCTCTCCATTAGGGTATGGGTATGTGGGTGCGTGGGTAAAATTGTCATCCCTAAGAAAACCCTAGAGTTGTTAAGGAATAAATTGTGTTTGTTTTCAATTTTAGAGTTCAAAAATGAAATGAATGGTCAAATTATGAATTTGGAAGTGTATTTGGAGATCTTTTATAATAATTTTTTGAGTAAATAATTATTAAGATATTTTATAGCTATTCATAATATTTTTAAAAATAAAGTTAAAAAGTTATTAAAAGTTTTAAATAAAGTACTATTAATGTGAAATTTTGGACTAATAGAATAATTAGGTCAATTTTTTTTTTGGTTGTTACTAAGAAAAAAGAGAGAGAGAGAGAGAGCTGTTGGCAAAGGTAACTCCACCAAGACACGGTGAAAGGACATGTCTATGAAGCCACAGATGTAACCACTCCCATGTTTAAGTCAATCATAAAAGTAATAGGTTATGAAAATGGGTAAAAAGTTTACTAGAGGTTTAACAGGCTTTTTTTTTTTGCAAAAAAATTGTGATCATATGTACCATCAAAATAAAATATTTTATATTTTTTTCCTGATAACTTTCGTTAATTGGGAGAGGAGAAAATCTATAATATCATTGAGATATCAATTTAACATTATTGTTTATATATATATATATATATATATATTCTAAAAAAATTAAAAGTGAGAGTCATATTCTTCAAAAACATGGCTAATCAATTTTTTTAATATTTTAATAAATTTGAAAAGATATGTTAAATATCTTAACACTTTATTTTTTTCATAATATGTTAAAACATTTAAATCTTTTTGATACGAAGCATAATATTGTTATTTAAATAAGTTTGGGTTGTTAATATTTAAATAATAAATTATTTTCTCAACATACAAGGGTATATTTGTTCATTAAAAATCCAACACTGGTGCTTGATCATCATGTTTAATTAGTCAAATTACTTTGACTTTAACATAGTTCAGTAGTGAGGGAGGTTTCTACCATGTTATAAACCACGGAGGCTAGATAGTACTTTAGAAGACCTTAGGAGAGATGTGTTTACTAATTAAAAGTTTCAAAATTTTAGATAATTTCTTAGTTTTATTCATTAAATGAAAACTTCACAGTGTTACTTTTTGTCCGATTGATTTTATTGAAATTGAAATTTTTAAAAATAAACCTTTAAGAAAGTTTACTACAACCACACAGGCACAAACAAAAGGTTCAAAAATAAACAGTGCAAAGCTACGACATTAAACTAGATTAAAAGCAAACATAACCACCCAAATAGCAGCCAAAACACCGGCTGATTGCAAAAAGCAAGAAAAAAGAAATTTAAACAAAGAACTTTCTTCCCAACAGCATCACCAGGACACCAGCTATCTGCTGCACGTACTCCGAAGATGAGACCATATAAACCCAGAAATATCCTACAATACAAAATGAGATATCCTGTAGCAGCTTAAGGATCATAACAGCAACCCATGGAAGCATCTGCAAATCCACCATCGACTAAACTCGAGAAGGTACGGGAAATCCTATAGACTATAGCTGATTGGCACCACAGCGGCACCATAAATTTCATCGTAGTTAGCGTTGCAGTAAAACCCCTGCTGGCAATCCGCTGAAACACAAATGGAAAAATGGAGATACCAAATTTCACCACGGCTCCAAAACGTTAGTAGTATAACTAAAAATTTTTAACAATCAAATCTAATTTGAAGTGTTGAAGCTACAGTTGCTCTAAGAGCTTATTTGATGCAGAAGAAATAATTTTCTGGTAGCAGAGTGTAGGTTCATCACCTGCGTTGAGGGAATTATATTGTTCGAAATTTCATCTTAAGGTTGGCATTTGACTGGATCTTGTCCCACAGACGCTGATTGCAATGAATTTCTATAACTGGTAGCGCATCATATCCATCTGTCTTTATTGTCTCCAGAGAATAAAATTTCAATGACCCATCGTTGCAAATTCCAGACAGTGTTCGGAGATTAATGAGTTCCAAATTCTTCAATCGAGCGAGAGCTTCGGATGCAACTACACTGTCAACGTCAAAAATTCCCTTAATTACATCACAGTCCTCAACCTGTAGATAAGATAATTGCCCAAGTTTTCGGATAACCATCTCCTCTGAGAAAAGCTTTCCCAAGCGGGGGCAATTTTTCAGGGTCAGAGATGTCAGGTTGCAGAGGCTGTTAAAATTTATCAGGCCACTCCAAAGTTTCCCCAAATTTTGAAGATTGTTTATGTCTAACTTTTCCAGGCCTTCAAATGCAACACCTCCTATGCAGTCACCATCAATAATGCTTGTCATTTGAGGGCAGTCTTCAATTTTACACGTTACAATCCCATTTAGACCTTCAGAACCCAAGCCTGATAAGTTGGAAACGTCACGCCGACCAATCAGCTCAAGAGAACATCCTTGCTTCAATATCTCTGAAACTCCATCAAGAAATCCTTCCCCTTCATATATTCCCAAAAGCTTTTCAAATAAGCATTCGGAGGAATCGAATGTAGAAGAACTGCTTCCTTGTTTATGATCAACATGGATGCTGAACGATCTGAATCTGTTGTCCTCTGTCCACGATCTATTATTGATAAAGGTCTGAAAGCTCTGCACAGTGGGAAAGTGGAAACAAAGAGTGTTTAACTCTCGCGGAGCAGCAACTTCGCTGGCAATATTGTCAACAATTTGATCCCATCTTGGGTTGGCTGGCTCTACATTGATACTCAACTCTTCCAAAAAAAGAAGACGTGAAATTATGTTGGGAGAAATCATCTCCATTGCCCCAGCTTGAACATGGTAGTGATTCCCACTATTTTGTGCGAATGAAACTTTCAGACACTTCAAATCACTCAACTCTCCTATTTCAGTGGGTAAAGAATGAAACCCAGTATGACGTATATCAAGGATTTCAAGTCCAGAGAGTTGTTGGACCTCAGGAAGGAGGTGCACCAATTGACGACAATTATTTAAGAATAGTGCCTTCAGATTTCTCAAGTGGGAGATAGATGATGGAAGTGACGTGATTGCTGATTCTTGTAGGTCAAGAAGTAGAAGACTATCCATATTCGCAAAGAATGATACTGGAATTTCTACTCCGCACTTTCGGAGTACCAACGTTAATATTCTGCGACCACGGAGAATTCCAGGCAAAGGGGCCTGTTGATTACGAGTCAGTGAGATCCTAGTTGCTCGTCCCCAATCTACCTCATTATTTCTTCCGTCTTGTATGCAAAAGTCCTCTTCTTTATTGGCAAGTTCAAAAACCACTTGTTGAAAAGACCCATACATTCTTCTAGTACGTCACATTTTTTCCATTTTCTAAAAGACATTTCCTTACAAAATCTTCCAATGTAGCAAGCCCTCGATTACGTGCCTTTTTTAGCTTTGTGAACTCCATGAAAAACTGTTCGGCCCTCCAGCATTCAATTATATAATCTTTGGGAAGTTCATAGCCAGCCGGAAATATTGCCAAATAGACACTTGTCATCAGGATTTAGACTTGTAACTACAAGTTTAAACGAGTTGTAATACTCCTCCAAATTTCTCCTTGGTCCAAAGCTCGGTGAATCCAACTGCTCCAGTGTATCCTCCCATATTCTTGGTCTCCTCTCATCTTTCAATTACCTAGTTCCTATCAACTTCATCAGTTTTGGTATACCCCAATAGTGACGGATAATTTCGCTTGCCACACACCTAATATCAGGTCGATTCTGCAAATTGTTCCCCACTATTTTCCAGAACAAATTTTCGGCATCCCCATTAAACAATTTTGTCACCTTGATTTTCACATCATCTGTCCCCCCATAGGTGACTTTGCGTCCACATGCAAAAAGCACTTTTCCACGTGTGTGGTCATCAAGAATCCCAATTTCACTTAATTCCCTTCTCATGTCGTTTGGAGAAAAATCATCAAGAAACAATGCATAGCCCCTATCTCTTAGCCATCTCGATATCTTGTCTTTTCTTTGGTCATTAGTTTGCGGTGCTTCCTCTTGAAAAAGGAGTAACCGCTTCAAAAGTTCTTCTCGTATGTGCCCCATGTCTCATTTTCCCACGTCAATCCAAATAACAATGTCAAATTGACCTGATTCACCAACATCGTCATGGACAATTTTCATTATATTAGTTTTTCCTACTTCTGGTAGTCCCCATATGCAAATGTTCTTCAATTTCTCGTTGCGTAAGTGCTGTTGAAGATCACTTACATGCTGTTGATGCTGAACCAACCCATCTATTTCCTTCGCATGCCGCTTTATGAATCGAACCGGTGGCCTCTTACTGATTCTATCTATTGCGTCGATTCTAGATTTAAGAGCTCTTATCTCGTCTACAATTCTCACCATCTTTTTACCCAGTTTCCTCAAGCAAAGGAATGCGCACAGGCCGTCGCGAGATCTTCTCATATTTTCATGATTGTTTCTTAGGGTTCTAATGCGGCTTATCATGTTTCTAATCTTAGTGACTAGGGCTTCACCTTCGTTAGTCGTCGTCAGACCCCCATCACCGAAATCATGATTTTATTGAAATCTTGATCTTAAAGGGGTGGAAAATTGGCCTCTTAGATCTTGATCAAGCGAAAATGTTTCGACGGCTACCAAATGCTTTTGAGGTAACAATTCGTTATTAGTATGGTAAAGTTTAAAGAACTACGATATTTTAATCATGTGGCAAAATTTCAACCAGTCATTTTCGTTCTAGGCGAGAACTGGAGGCAAAATAAAAATGTTGCGTGGATTGTTTGATTGTCAACGAACCAAAAAACTTCTTGTGTTTTATAATATAGCGTGTAATATATATATTTCGTAAATAGGTAATAATTCTTTTCTAACAAATATTCATTTTTTAAAAATATTTGCAGGATGGGATTTTGTGTAGCTCTAACAGTGCAAGGGATTGGTTCACTGGCCAAGGAAGTATACAAGGATGTCAAAAAACTTCCTTCTGTTTTAAAAAGGCAACTTGGCTATTTGAAAAACATAAGGAGTCATGATGCTAATCTTGACGGTGAAATAAGTTGTCTATCTGCCAAAGAGAGTGAAATAAATGAGCTGACGACGACTACCGAAGGTGAAGCCCTGGTCACTGAGAGCAGAAACATGATAAGCCGCATTAGAACCCTAAGAAATAATCATGAAAATATGAGAAGATCTCGCGACGGCCTGTGCGCATTCCTTTGCTTGAGGAAACTGGGTAAAAAGATGGTGAGAATGGTAGACGAGATAAGAGCTCTTAAATCTAGAATCGACACAATAGATAGAATCAGTAAGAGGCCACCGGTTCGATTCATAAAGCGGCATGCAGAGGAAATAGATGGGTTGGTTCAACATCAACAGCATGTAAGTGATCTTCAACAGCACTTACGCAACGAGAAATTGAAGAACATTTGCATATGGGGACTACCAGGAGTAGGAAAAACTAATATAATGAAAATTGTCCATGACGATGTTGGTGAATCAGGTCAATTTGACATTGTTATTTGGATTGACATGGGAAAACGAGACATGGGGCATATACGAGAAGAACTTTTGAAGCGGTTACTCCTTTTTCAAGAGGAAGCACCGCAAACTGATGACCAAAGAAAAGACAAGATATCGAGATGGCTAAGAGATAGGAGCTATGCATTATTTCTTGATGATTTTTCTCCAAACGACATGAGAAGGGAATTAAGTGAAATTAGGATTCTTGATGACCACACACGTGGAAAAGTGGTCTTTGCATGTGGACGCAAAGTCACCTGTGAGGGGACAGATGATGTGAAAATCAAGGTGACAAAATTGTCTAATCGGGATGCCGAAAATTTGTTCTGGAAAATAGTGGGGAACAATTTGCAGAATCGACCTGATATTAGGTGTGTGGCAAGCGAAATTATCCGTCACTGTTGGGGTATACCAAAACTGATGAAGTTGATAGGAACTAGGTAATTGAAAGATGAGAGGAGACCAGGAATATGGGAGGATACACTAGAGCAGTTGGATTCACCGAGCTTTGGACCAAGGAGAAATTTGGAGGAGTATTACAACCCGCTTAAACTTGTAGTTACAAGTCTAAATCCTGATGACAAGTGTCTATTTCTCTATTTGGCAATATTTTCCGCTGGCTATGAACTTCCCAAAGATTATATAATTGAATGCTGGAGGGCCGAACAGTTTTTCATGGAGTTCACAAAGCTAAAGAAGGCACGTAACCGAGGGCTTGCTACATTGGACGATTTTGTAAGGAAATGTCTTTTGGAAAATGGAAAAAATGTGACGTACTATAAGATGTATGGGCCTTTTCAACAAGTGGTTTTTGAACTTGCCAATAAAGAAGAGGACTCTTGCATACAAGACGGAAGAAATAATGAGGTAGACTGGGGACGAGCACCTAGGATCTCACTGACTCGTAATCAACAGGCTCGCAGAATATTAACGTTGGTACTCCGAAAGTGCGGAGTGGAAATTCCAGTATCATTCTTTGCGAATATGGATAGTCTTCTACTTCTTGACCTGCAAGAATCAGTAATCACGTCACTTCCATCATCTATCTCCCACTTGAGAAATCTGAAGGCACTATTCTTAAATAATTGTCGTCAATTGGTGCACCTCCCTCCTGAGGTCCAACAACTCTCTGGACTTGAAATCCTTGATATACGTCATATTGGGTTTCATTCTTTACCCACTGAAATAGGAGAGTTGAGTGATCTGAAGTGTCTGAAAGTTTCATTCGCACAAAATAGTAGGAATCACTACCATGTTCAAGCTGGGGCAATGGAGATGATTTCTCCTAACATAATTCCACGTCTTCTTTTTTTGGAAGAGTTGAGTATCAATGTAGAGCCCGCCAACCCAAGATGGGATCAAATTGTTGACAATATTGCCGGCGAAGTTGCTGCTCTGCGAGAGTTAAACACCCTTTATTTCCACTTTTTCACTGTGCAAAGCTTTCAGACCTTTATCAATAATAGATCGTGGACAGAGGACAACAGATTCAGATCGTTTAGCATCCATGTTGATCATAAACAAGGAAGCAGTTCTTCTACATTCGATTCCTCTGAATGCTTATCTGAAAAGCTTTTGGGAATATATGAAGGGGAAGGATTTCCTGATGGAGTTTCAGAGATATTGAAGCAGTTCTTCAGTAGTATCCAGTGCTAGACTGGACTGATTTTCTCTTGAGTAGTTAACATTGTCACTCTTGACATTTCGGTGAAGTAACATTCTCCTCCCAACCTTCGGCAAAGTAACATACAGATCCTTAATTTCTAAATACCGTTAATCCATCGGTTAAACATATTACGGGGAGGTAATTTTACCTTTATCTATATTATAAGATTTTTTATTTATTTCTCTTTATAAATGAGATAAATTTTAAAAACATCAACAGAAATCGAAAAATTCATATTTTGTTTTAAATTTTATAGAAAATAGTTTGTATAAATGGTTTATAAAAAGGGATTTTTAAAAATAAAAATTAAAAAAATGGTTTATAGATAAATGAAAATGGTAGTTTAACTGATTTTCTTTCTAATTTTATTTTTCTAAGATTTATATTTTTTAAAAATAAAAAATTAAAAACAAAATGGTTTGTAAATAAACCATTTTAAAAAATAGTTTGTAAATAAAAATTAATATTTTAAAATTTTTCTCTATTATAAAGAGAAATAAATAAATAAATCTTATAATATAATTAACGGCAAAATTATCTTTTCTCAATATGTTTAACAAATGGATTAACGGTATATAGAAATTAGGGGTCTATATGTTACTTCGTCCAAACATTAGAGGTGACAATATTAATTACTCATTTTCTTTTTGAATTTTTCTATGTAGCACAGACCCACAAGCTAACTTTTCTACTGGAATGGTTGAGCATTCATAAGTTTAAAATTTTGGAGAATTACAAGACAAATCATTCTCTTAACAAAATAATAATGTAGAATAACCAAATTTAGGCAGCATTTATTATTCCTTTTGATGTTTGATCTGATCTATTTTGGGCATCCAAATCATGTTAGAATCTAAAAATCGGTCCGTGTAGTATAATCGTGGCAGACCCCCATCACCCATGACGGGACCTCCTAAAATCTGAAAAATAATTTTTACCATCTTAACTTAACTAGTTTACACTTCTACTCAAACAACCTAATTTCTAGATTTTGTTTTTCATTTATTTATTTTTAATTATGAGCCTATCAAAACTCTAGTGACACACTCATACCCTCTTTCATTGAAATAATATAATTGAAAATTATATTTTAGAATATAAACTACATATATAACTTCTTTGGTATTTTAATTCTATTATTTTATTTAATGAAATGTATTTTAGATTTCTTTTATTATTGAATTATTTGCTCCAGCAGAAATTATATCTTTTTATTTTTTTTGGTTATAGTGCCAATTTGGGATTATTGTTCATGGGAAAACAATCACTAGAACAATAATCCAAGGTATTTGGTATTGCTTTTTGAGCTACTTAAAAAATGAACAGATTTTATAGAAGACTAAGGCTGTGTTCCTTTTCGTTTTTGTAGAATCGTTTTCCGTTTTCATTGTTTTGAAAATCAGTGGATATGTGTGCATTTTTATTCCCCAAATTTATTTTCATAAAACAGAAATTATCCCGTTTTTACCCCTGATTGTGTCCCGAATTTACAAAATTTCCCCCCCCAAATTTAACAAATCAGCTTTAACTCCTCTGCGCCCTAAACTCGTTTCCACCGTTTTTCACCTCAGAACCGCCATCTACGCTCCTTGCCACCATCGCCTCCTCCTCTACTCTCCTTCTCCATCTCCACCTGGTCGTTTCTCGGCCTCATCACCTTTCTTCTCGCCTCTTCATCTCCGCTCTCCTTCGCCAACGTCTGAAGCAGAACAACCGTAGCAGATCGTCTCCACCGTCGACGCCTCTGTCACCAGCCTCGACATAAGCTCCTTGCCCATCGGCGCTGGGCCTTCTTTTTCTTTTTCTACAGCAGGCGGGTGGCGCCGCTGTCATCGATGGTGGACTTGCAACAGAGCTGGAGCGCCACGGTGCTGACCTCAATGATCCCTTGTGGAGCGCCAAGTGCCTTCTCACTTCGCCTCACCTCATTCGCCAGGCAACCTTTCTCCCTCTCTGTATTTAGCTGTGCCTATTTCATTGATGTTGAATTTTGAAACGGAACGTTTTAAATATTGTCAGGTACTTTTTTTTTCTGCAAGTTTGAAATTTCATGTTTTCGTGGACTAGACAAGACATTCATGTAGAATCGAGTTGATAGGGTTTCGCATTTTAAATCTGTTCCTTCAGGAGGTCATTTTGTTATTTAAATACACGCCTTTCAAGGACATGGCAGTTGCGTTGGTATGAAGTAGACATTGCATGGTTAAACATTTTACAAAAATCTTGCAGTGATAGGTAGTAGCAACAGCATAAAATAGCAATATATTGTAAGTATTTTGAATTTGGACCACCATAGGTCATAGCATATGATGTCTGACTGAATGGAAGATGCTAGAAGGTTGAAAACTGATGAATTACAATCTTTTTTCAATTTGGTTTTAAACTGAATGATTAAGAATTTACTGGGATGGGACTGATCTAGTGTAATAAGGCATATGTCTTGTTAATGATGGTTTCTTTCCCTCATGTACTGAGTTACCAAATGGAGCAGGTGCACCTTGACTACCTTGAAGCTGGTGCTGATATTATAATCACAGCATCGTATCAGGTGTTAACAATTCTCTCTCTTCTCTGTGTTGAGTTTGTCCTTGCTCTGTCTGAAACTAACAATTAGGTTGACTTGAACATTGATAGGCTACCATTCAGGGGTTTGAGAAAAAAGGCTTCTCCAGGGAAGAAAGTGAAGCCTTGCTTCAGAAGAGTGTAGAAATTGCTTGTGAGGCACGGAATATGTATTATGAGAGATGTAAAAGTACTGATGAAAGCTCTGGAGATGATAGGATTCTCAAACATCGTCCAATTTTAGTTGCAGCATCTGTTGGCAGTTATGGGGCATATTTGGCTGATGGCTCTGAGTACAGGTGAGTTAAGGCTGTTTACATAAATCATGACAAAAGCAGTGTGCTGCAATTTCAAAATTGATGTGATTACAATGTAGAATCTATTAGTTCACCATTTGAAACTGCTAGTTCAAATTCTGAAGATATTTGGTTTTGTCACCCTTGCTAATGTTTTTTAAGTTTAGCTCTTTGTGCTGTGCATGTTTGTGAATCATTTGTACGGTGATATGATGAACCAGAAATCCTGTATGAAGGATCATAGTTCTATAACGAGTAAGTTTATGATTGGCATAACATTGGCAGGAGTGACCGTTCACTAGCCTACCAATATTGAGACTTGTTCTGTGGCCTAAATCACTGGTGCAGCCGTAAATTAAATTTGTCAGCATCTGCTGTGTTTCTGTGTCTATTTTGTGATTCAAACTTCATTAAATGGATTAATAGTATCATGTGTATTTTATGTTATTGCTGTCTTCTATTTGCAGTGGAGACTATGGGGATCTAATCACATTAGACAATCTAAAAGATTTTCATCGCAGAAGTATCAGGTCTTGATTGATACAATTTCATTTTGTAATTTCTCGATATTGTCAAGCTGAGCATCGTATGCTGCTAAATTACTGCCCTACCTGGTTTCAAAGAGATGAAACATCAGAACCATGCTATGTGAACATTTATGTACTCTGCATGTCGGTTTTGATTAATGCAGTTAGGTACATCCCTGCATACAGTATCAGGTCTTGCTTGAATTGAGAGTTGAAAAGTATACAGTTGTACTATCTTTTTATATTACATGTTTTACTTGTTCTTAACTTTTGAATAGTTGCAAGTAATTTTTAGCTTAAGTTGCCTAGTACATGATGAACTCTTTTGGTAGTCTGATTACTTTATGAAACTGAAATCAGTGGAAATTTGTTTAAAGTTGACTTGCTACTTCTGAGTACAAGACATGTTAAATTATTTGGCTGTTTTCTTCCTTCAACTGCTGTAGTATTGCATTTGGTGATAGCGGAAATTGCTTTCTTATCCAATCCATAATGGAATGTTGAGTTTCTCTTCTTGTTCTTCCTATGTTTTTTAAGAATTGTGTTATTTTATCACATATAACCACGTCTCTCTGATTAACAGAAAACTAATTTCATGAATGATTTTTTCAGGGGACTACTAAATATATATCCCAACAGTGGTGAGTTTTATGATGCTGATCGCAAGGAGTGGGTGGTAAGTTTTAATCTGAACTCTTGAATTCTATGCACATGAGCAGCAAGTGTGTGAAAGATAAAAATTGTTTGGGACAGCTAATATTCGCCATTTCATCCTACTAGAGTTGATTTGTTGTGTATATTAAATATTTGATTTTCCTTTTAAATAAATTGGAAGTCTGCAATTTTTATGGAGTTCCTTACTTGAAATAACTGTATTCTCTCTATGGATGCATCTCCAAGGGTTTGGTTAAGTGATTATGACTCTTTGTTCCATCCAAGAGGCCAAGAGTCCCTTGGAGATATTAATATATCTCATATATTTCTTAACTGCCAAGTTTGTGTTGAAAATTGCTCCCAACTTAGAACTAGATGAACATGGGAAAGGTAATGAGGTTTTGGGTATAAATCTTCTTTTAAAAATAATAATAATAATAATAATAGTAATAACAACAACAGCAACAACAATAATAGTAATAATAATAATAATAACAAAAATAATAATAATCACTCTATGGTTGAGAAGTGATGCCATAATGTATTCCCTGTCTTGTCCCAGAAACATGGACCATATTTCCAAAAAAGTGGCCCCATTGATGTAAAAGATTTAGGATGAAGGCTGGTGGAGCCTTGATGGATACAACTTGAGAGTCTTATGTTAAGGGTATAAATACCTGTTGATGTAAAAATTTAGCTTTCAAAAGCATAAAATATCCCTGCAAATTTCATTCCACTTATTTTATGTAGTACGAATCAGAAAATGTGCAGTGCCCGAGAGAAAATATTGTGCGTTTTATGAATGTCGTTGGCTGGCTGATTGAGTAAACGGAGTAAGATCGCTTCAGATCTGAAACAAACAGCTTCATCCGGCTTTGTCCTGCTTCAAAGAATCGAAGAACAAGGAAAGACGGACATTGAATACATTCTGCAGGTTTGTTTTTCTATCTTGAAACTCGTTCAGCTAAAAGATCGAACACCTAGACTCTACTAGTGTTTATATTCTTTCTATGTTGCGGTTTGGATTTTGACAGACAATCTTTGTCTCAAGATTTAGATGTGTATTTGATTTGTTGAGCAATGCATCTTAAAGTTCTTTTTCTTTTGTTCTTTCCTTTAAAGCCACGGATTAATTTCGTTACTTGCTGTATTCTGCTTTCTTTATTGTCATGACAAGTCTTTGTTGAAGAAGCTGGTTTTGTTTAAAGTAAAGTTTGAGAAAGAAAAAACATTTTGAAGAATTTTTTTTCTCTTTGGTGATTTTTTTTGCTTTTTCCTTCTCTGTCTGCTAACTTTAGGGATGAGTACGAGCGTATCTTTTCTAGTTATAAATACTATTGATCGATTCAGTGAATAGTCGCTTTGGCTTTGTGCTTTGACGACTAAAAAGATAAACAAAACTCTCTTTGATTGATTAAAATATTCTGAATAATCAGCTCCCAATTTTATTAATTATAAATTATGAGCTAATTTAGGATTGTCGTTATTGTAGAAATAAATAGCTTCTGAAGCTGCGGGGCATTTAGTAACCCAACTTTTAAGAAATATTTTGCTTTTAAAAATGGTTGTTGGCAATCGGCTTTGGCAGCGGTCTGTGACCCTTTTGACCCCTTTGGCAACACATTTTTCTTTTTTAACAAATACAAAAATTATGAAAATAAATAAATAAATTTATAACTTTTTTATTAATAATTAAATATGAAAAAAATTTTAATAAATAAAGATAATTTTGTATTTTTATTTTTTGTTGACGGTATTTTAGATATTTTAGACCTCAAAAGCAGAAGAAGGAAGTGGCTCAGTCCCTGCTTTTTTAGTCTTTTATAAAATCTGTTCATTTTTCAAGTAGCTCAAAAAGCAATACCAAATACCTTGGATTATTGTTCTAGTGATTGTTTTCCCATGAACAATAATCCCAAATTGGCATTATAACCAAAAAAAATAAAAAGATATAATATCTGCTGGAGTAAATAATTCAATAATAAAAGAAATCTAAAATACATTTCATTAAATAAAATAATAGAATTAAAATACCAAAGAAGTTATATATGTAGTTTATATTCTAAAATATAATTTTCAATTATATTATTTCAATGAAAGAGGGTATGAGTGTGTCACTAGAGTTTCGATAGGCTCATAATTAAAAATAAATAAATGAAAAACAAAATCTAGAAATTAGGTTGTTTTAGTAGAAGTGTAAACTAGTTAAGGTAAGATGGTAAAAATTATTTTTCAGATTTTAGGAGGTCCCGTCATGGGTGATGGGGGTCTGCCACGATTATACTACACGGACCGATTTTTAGATTCTAACATGATTTGGATGCCCAAAATAGATCAGATCAAACATTAAAAGGAATAATAAATGCTGCCTAAATTTGGTTATTCTACGTTATTATTTTGTTAAGAGAATGATTTGTCTTGTAATTCTCCAAAATTTTAAACTTATGAATGCTCAACCATTCCAGTAGAAAAGTTAGCTTGTGGGTCTGTGCTACATAGAAAAATTCAAAAAGAAAATGGGTAATTAATATTGTCATCCCTAATGTTTGGACGAAGTAACATATAGACCCCTAATTTCTATATACCGTTAATCCATCTGTTAAACATATTAAGAAAAGATAATTTTGTCCTTAATTATATTATAAGATTTATTTATTTATTTCTCCTTATAATAGAGAAAAATTTTAAAACATTAATTTTTATTTACAAACTATTTTTTAAAATGGTTTATTTACAAACCATTTTGTTTTTAATTTTTTATTTTTAAAAAATATAAATCTTAGAAAAATAAAAATTAGAAAGAAAATCAGTTAAACTACTATTTTCATTTATCTATAAACCATTTTTTTAATTTTTATTTTAAAAAAATCCCTTTTTATAAACCATTTATACAAACTATTTTCTATAAAATTTAAAACAAAATATGAATTTTTCGATTCCTGTTGATGTTTTTAAAATTTATCTCATTTATAAAGAGAAATAAATAAAAAATCTTATAATATAAATAAAGGTAAAATTGCCTTCCCGTAATATGTTTAACCGATGGATTAACGGTATTTGGAAATTAAGGATCTGTATGTTACTTTGTCGAAGGTTGGGAGGAGAATGTTACTTCACCGAAATGTCAAGGGTGACAATGTTAACTACTCAAGAGAAAATCAGTCCAGTCTAGTACTGGATACTACCGAAGAACTGCTTCAATATCTCTGAAACTCCATCAGGAAATCCTTCCCCTTTATATATTCCCAAAAGCTTTTCAGATAAGCATTCGGAGGAATCGAATGTAGAAGAACTGCTTCCTTGTTTATGATCAACATGGATGCTGAACGATCTGAATCTGTTGTCCTCTGTCCATGATCTATTATTGATAAAGGTCTAAAAGCTCTGCACAGTGGGAAAGTGGAAACAAAGAGTGTTTAACTCTCGCAGAGCAGCAACTTCGCTGGCAATATTGTCAACAATTTGGTCCCATCTTGGGTTGGCGGGCTCTACATTGATACTCAACTCTTCCAAAAAAAGAAGACGTGGAATTATGTTGGGAGAAATCATCTCCATTGCCCCAGCTTGAACATGGTAGTGATTCCTACTATTTTGTGCGAATGAAACTTTCAGACACTTCAGATCACTCAACTCTCCTATTTGAGTGGGTAAAGAATGAAACCCAGTATGACGTATATCAAGGATTTCAAGTCCAGAGAGTTGTTGGACCTCAGGAGGGAGGTGCACCAATTGACGACAATTATTTAAGAATAGTGCCTTCAGATTTCTCAAGTGGGAGATAGATGATGGAAGTGACGTGATTGCTGATTCTTGCAGGTCAAGAAGTAGAAGACTATCCATATTCGCAAAGAATGATACTGGAATTTCCACTCCGCACTTTCGGAGTACCAACGTTAATATTCTGCGACCAGGGGGAATTCCAGGCAAAGGGGCCTGTTGATTATGAGTCAGTGAGATCCTAGGTGCTCGTCCCCAGTCTACCTCATTATTTCTTCCGTCTTGTATGCAAGAGTCCTCTTCTTTATTGGCAAGTTCAAAAACCACTTGTTGAAAAGGCCCATACATCTTATAGTACGTCACATTTTTTCCATTTTCCAAAAGACATTTCCTTACAAAATCGTCCAATGTAGTAAGCCCCCGGTTACGTGCCTTCTTTAGCTTTGTGAACTCCATGAAAAACTGTTCGGCCCTCCAGCATTCAATTATATAATCTTTGGGAAGTTCATAGCCAGCGGGAAATATTGCCAAATAGAGAAATAGACACTTGTCATCAGGATTTAGACTTGTAACTACAAGTTTAAGCGGGTTGTAATACTCCTCCAAATTTCTCCTTGGTCCAAAGCTCGGTGAATCCAACTGCTCCAGTGTATCCTCCCATATTCCTAGTCTCCTCTCATCTTTCAATTACCTAGTTCCTATCAACTTCATTAGTTTTGGTATACCCCAACAGTGATGGATAATTTCGCTTGCCACACACCTAATATCAGGTCGATTCTGCAAATTGTTCCCCACTATTTTCCAGAACAAATTTTCGGCATCCCCATTAGACAATTTTGTCACCTTGATTTCCACATCATCTGTCCCCCCACAGGTGACTTTGCGTCCACATGCAAAGACCACTTTTTCACGTGTGTGGTCATCAAGAATCCCAATTTCACTTAATTCCCTTCTCATGTCGTTTGGAGAAAAATCATCAAGAAACAATGCATAGATCCTATCTTTCAGCCATCTTGATATGTTGTCTTTTCTTTGGTCATCAGTTTGCGGTGCTTCCTCTTGAAAAAGGAGTAACCGTTTCAAAAGTTCTTCTCGTATATGCCCCATGTCTCGTTTTCCCACGTCAATCCAAATAACAATGTCAAATTGACCTGATTCACCAACATCGTCATAGACAATTTTCATTATATTAGTTTTTCCTACTCCTGGTAGTCCCCATATGCAAATGTTCTTCAATTTCTCGTTGCGTAAGTGCTGTTGAAGATCACTTACATGCTGTTGATGCTGAACCAACCCATCTATTTCCTCCGCATGCCGCTTTATGAATCGAACCGGTGGCCTCTTACTGATTCTATCTATTGCGTCGATTCTAGATTTAAGAGCTCTTATCTCGTCTACCATTCTCACCATCTTTTTACCCAGTTTCCTCAAGCAAAGGAATGCGCACAGGCCGTCGCGAGATCTTCTCATATTTTCATGATTGTTTCTTAGGGTTCTAATGCGGCTTATCATGTTTCTGATCTCAGTGACCAGGGCTTCACCTTCGGTAGTCGTCGTCAGCTCATTTATTTCACTCTCTTTGGCAGATAGACAACTTATTTCACCGTCAAGATTGGCATCGTGACTCCTTATGTTTTTCAAATAGCCAAGTTGCCTTTTTAAAACAGAAGGAAGTTTTTTGACATCCTTGTATACTTCCTCGGCCAGTGAACCAATCCCTTGCACTGTTAGAGCTACACAAAATCCCATCCTGCAAATATTTTTAAAAAATGAATATTTGTTAGAAAAGAATTATTACCTATTTACGAAATATATATTACACGCTATATTATAAAACACAAGAAGTTTTTTGGTTCGTTGACAATCAAACAATCCACGCAACATTTTTATTTTGCCTCCAGTTCTCGCCTAGAACGAAAATGACTGGTTGAAATTTTGCCACATGATTAAAATATCGTAGTTCTTTAAACTTTACCATACTAATAACGAATTGTTACCTCAAAAGCATTTGGTAGCCGTCGAAACATTTTCGCTTGATCAAGATCTAGGAGGCCAATTTTCCACCCCTTTAAGATCAAGATTTCAATAAAATCATGATTTGGGTGATGGGGGTCTGACGACGACTACCGAAGGTGAAGCCCTAGTCACTAAGATCAGAAACATGATAAGCCGCATTAGAACCCTAAGAAACAATCATGAAAATATGAGAAGATCTCGCGACGGCCTGTGCGCATTCCTTTGCTTGAGGAAACTGGGTAAAAAGATGGTGAGAATTGTAGACGAGATAAGAGCTCTTAAATCTAGAATCGACGCAATAGATAGAATCAGTAAGAGGCCACCGGTTCGATTCATAAAGCGGCATGCGAAGGAAATAGATGGGTTGGTTCAGCATCAACAGCATGTAAGTGATCTTCAACAGCACTTACGCAACGAGAAATTGAAGAACATTTGCATATGGGGACTACCAGAAGTAGGAAAAACTAATATAATGAAAATCGTCCATGACGATGTTGGTGAATCAGGTCAATTTGACATTGTTATTTGGATTGACGTGGGAAAACGAGACATGGGGCATATACGAGAAGAACTTTTGAAGCGGTTACTCCTTTTTCAAGAGGAAGCACTGCAAACTAATGACGAAAGAAAAGACAAGATATCGAGATGGCTAAGAGATAGGGGCTATGCATTGTTTCTTGATGATTTTTCTCCAAACGACATGAGAAGGGAATTAAGTGAAATTGGGATTCTTGATGACCACACACGTGGAAAAGTGGTCTTTGCATGTGGACGCAAAGTCACCTGTGGGGGGACAGATGATGTGAAAATCAAGGTGACAAAATTGTCTAATGGGGATGCCGAAAATTTGTTCTGGAAAATAGTGGGGAACAATTTGCAGAATCAACCTGATATTAGGTGTGTGGCAAGCGAAATTATCCGTCACTGTTGGGGTATACCAAAACTGATGAAGTTGATAGGAACTAGGTAATTGAAAGATGAGAGGAGACCAGGAATATGGGAGGATACACTGAAGCAGTTGGATTCACCGAGCTTTGGACCAAGGAGAAATTTGGAGGAGTATTACAACTCGCTTAAACTTGTAGTTACAAGTCTAAATCCTGATGACAAGTGTCTATTTGGCAATATTTCCCGCTGGCTATGAACTTCCCAAAGATTATATAATTGAATGCTGGAGGGCCGAACAGTTTTTCATGGAGTTCACAAAGCTAAAAAAGGCACGTAACCGAGGGCTTGCTACATTGGAAGATTTTGTAAGGAAATGTCTTTTGGAAAATGGAAAAAATGTGACGTACTATAAGAATGTATGGGCCTTTTCAACAAGTGGTTTTTGAACTTGCCAATAAAGAAGAGGACTCTTGCATACAAGACGGAAGAAATAATGAGGTAGACTGGGGATGAGCAACTAGGATCTCACTGACTCGTAATCAACAGGCCCCTTTGCCTGGAATTCCCCCTGGTCGCAGAATATTAACGTTGGTACTCCGAAAGTGCGGAGTGGAAATTCCAGTATCATTCTTTGCGAATATGGATAGTCTTCTACTTCTTGACCTGCAAGAATCAGCAATCACGTCACTTCCATCATCTATCTCCCACTTGAGAAATCTGAAGGCACTATTCTTAAATAATTGTCGTCAATTGGTGCACCTCCTTCCTGAGGTCCAACAACTCTCTGGACTTGAAATCCTTGATATACGTCATACTGGGTTTCATTCTTTACCCACTCAAATAGGAGAGTTGAGTGATCTGAAGTGTCTGAAAGTTTCATTCGCACAAAATAGTGGGAATCACTACCATGTTCAAGCTGGGGCAATGGAGATGATTTCTCCCAACATAATTCCACGTCTTCTTTTTTTTGGAAGAGTTGAGTATCAATGTAGAGCCAGCCAACCCAAGATGGGATCAAATTGTTGACAATACTGCCAGCGAAGTTGCTGCTCCGCGAGAGTTAAACACTCTTTGTTTCCACTTTCCCATTGTGCAGAGCTTTCAGACCTTTATCAATAATAGATCGTGGACAGAGGACAACAGATTCAGATCGTTCAACATCCATGTTGATCATAAACAAGGAAGCAGTTCTTCTACATTCGATTCCTCCGAATGCTTATTTGAAAAGCTTTTGGGAATATATGAAGGGGAGGGATTTCTTGATGGAGTTTCAGAGATATTGAAGCAAGGATGTTCTCTTGAGCTGATTGGTCGGCGTGACGTTTCCAACTTATCAGGCTTGGGTTCTGAAGGTCTAAATGGGATTGTAACGTGTAAAATTGAAGACTGCCCTCAAATGACAAGCATTATTGATGGTGACTGCATAGGAGGTGTTGCATTTGAAGGCCTGGAAAAGTTAGACATAAACAATCTTCAAAATTTGGGGAAACTTTGGAGTGGCCTGATAAATTTTAACAGCCTCTGCAACCTGACATCTCTGACCCTGAAAAATTGCCCCCGCTTGGGAAAGCTTTTCTCAGAGGAGATGGTTATCCGAAAACTTGGGCAATTATCTTATCTACAGGTTGAGGACTGTGATGTAATTGAGGGAATTTTTGACGTTGACAGTGTAGTTGCATCCGAAGCTCTCCCTCGATTGAAGAATTTGGAACTCATTAATCTCCGAACACTGTCTGGAATTTGCAACGATGGGTCATTGAAATTTTATTCTCTGGAGACAATAAAGACAGATGGATATGATGCGCTACCAGTTATAGAAATTCATTGCAATCAGCGTCTGTGGGACAAGATCCAGTCAAATGCCAACCTTAAGATGAAATTTCGAACAATATAATTCCCTCAACGCAGGTGAGGAAACTACACTCTGCTACCAGAAAATTATTTCTTCTGCATCAAATAAGCTCTTAGAGCAACTGTAGCTTCAACACTTCAAATTAGATTTGATTGTTAAAAATTTTTAGTTATACTACTAACGTTTTGGAGCCGTGGTGAAATTTGGTATCTCCATTTTTCCATTTGTGTTTCAGCGGATTGCCAGCAGGGGTTTTGCTGCAACGCTAACTACGATGAAATTTATGGCGCCGCTGTGGTGCCAATCAGCTATAGTCTATAGGATTTCCCGTACCTTCTCGAGTTTAGTCGATGGTGGATTTGCAGATGCTTCCATGGGTTGCTGTTATGATCCTTAAGCTGCTACAGGATATCTCATTTTGTATTGTAGGATATTTCTGGGTTTATATGGTCTCATCTTCGGAGTACGTGCAGCAGATAGCTGGTGTCCTGGTGATGCTGTTGGGAAGAAAGTTCTTTGTTTAAATTTCTTTTTTCTTGCTTTTTGCAATCAGCTGGTGTTTTGGCTGCTATTTGGGTGGTTATGTTTGCTTTTAATCTAGTTTAATGTCGTAGCTTTGCACTGTTTATTTTTGAACCTTTTGTTTGTGCCTGTGTGGTTGTAGTAAACTTTCTTAAAGGTTTATTTTTAAAAATTTCAATTTCAATAAAATCAATCGGACAAAAAGTAACACTGTGAAGTTTTCATTTAATGAATAAAACTAAGAAATTATCTAAAATTTTGAAACTTTTAATTAGTAAACACATCTCTCCTAAGGTCTTCTAAAGTACTATCTAGCCTCCGTGGTTTATAACATGGTAGAAACCTCCCTCACTACTGAACTATGTTAAAGTCAAAGTAATTTGACTAATTAAACATGATGATCAAGCACCAGTGTTGGATTTTTAATGAACAAATATACCCTTGTATGTTGAGAAAATAATTTATTATTTAAATATCCTAGTAAACTTTTTACCCATTTTCATAACCTATTACTTTTATGATTGACTTAAACATGGGAGTGGTTACGTCTGTGGCTTCATAGACATGTCCTTTCACCGTGTCTTGGTGGAGTTACCTTTGCCAACAGCTCTCTCTCTCTCTTTTTTTTTTCTCAGTAACAACCAAAAAAAAAAATTGAGGTACCTAATTATTCTATTAGTCCAAAATTTCACATTAATAGTACTTTATTTAAAACTTTTAATAACTTTTTAACTTTATTTTTAAAAATATTATGAATAGCTATAAAATATCTTAATAATTATTTACTCAAAAAATTATTATAAAAGATCTCCAAATACACTTCCAAATTCATAATTTGACCATTCATTTCATTTTTGAATTCAAAAATTGAAAACAAACACAATTTATTCCTTAACAACTCTAGGGTTTTCTTGGGGATGACAATTTTACCCACGCACCCACATACCCATACCCTAATGGAGAGGGTTTAAAGATCACTTTTATTGATTTGGGTAGAGCAAGGATATAAAAAAATAGACTCTAAGGGCATGTTTGGCAGCCCACATTGTATTGTATTAAAATTCTGCACTGTATTAGTTTATACAATACAGATGTTTGGAATAAATTTTACATTACATAATTTAATACAACATATGTTACATTACCTAGTGCAGACAAAAACCACTGCATTATTATGCACTACACAAAATTAATACAATTATTTTAAATTTTCAAACCACATCCCCTGCGTTTCTCTCCTCTCCACCGATGAATCTCTTTCGTCTCCACCTCCGACCCTCTCTCATCTTTGCCTCCACGACCCTCGCTCATCTCCATCGTCGTCGTCGTCGTCGTGGCCGTCACCATCGCTGTCGCCATCTTCATCAACGTCTCAGTCTCTCTCTCGTCTCCATCTTCAGGTACCTTCACCTCCCTTTCTCTGTAAATTTCTCAAAGCGGCTTTTGGCTAGATCCCTTGGTGTTTGTGTGTTATGGATTTGCTGTGTGTTGTGAAAAGTTTGATGAACACTGAGAATGGGTGTTTAAGTGATATGATCTGAACTGCTCTAGTGTTTCTTGGCATTTGATACTGGGCGTTTTCTAATGCTTGGATGAGTTTGTCGTAGAAGCAGTGGCAGTGATTGAGCTTCTAACTAGCAATAGTAGTACAAGAGACAAAAAAGAAGTAGAAATGTAGCCGTAGAAGAACACCATAGAACCTAGAGACGCCATTAAAATAGCACTAAACCGGTCAGAGAATGAAATGATACAGAGAGAGAGAGGGATATGGAGAATGTCTGGCTACTTGCTGAGGATTAGGGCCGCACACTGTTGTTTATAGGGGATTATTGTAGTTCTTGGCTGCATTGCACAAAAGTCTCCATGTGGGGTCGGTCAATATCCTTTTGGCCTTGCATTACTTGACAGAGATGCCCCTTGGTATATGCCGTAGTATCTCTTGACTTTTGTGTGTGTTAATTATACAATATTTGATAGATCATTTCAGCTACATGTCTTTATAGCTGGTTTTAGATGTTTAGTATCTCAAATTTTAGATCAAGAAAATATGATTTTCTTGCTTAGATGTAGGGAGCTGATCAATTAGGAAAGCTTTCATGTGCTTGTACATTGCTTTGTTATTTTCGATATTAACAGCATGCCCTGTTATCTTTAAGACTTTCAACTCTGTAGTATCACCCAAATGCCTGTACAAGAAGAAAACTAACAAAGTAAAACTCAACTGGGTTGATAAAAAGATTGGAATATAAGTGGGCAACAAGCTTCCAATAGCAATATTCCAAATTCATTTTCTTTTCATTGATGTGGATGAGATCAATGAAACAAGGACAGCGGTCCAAATTTATTGTTGTACCTGTGTGTCCATGTATCTATTGTTGATTATAGCATTTGTTCTAGTAAAATTTTGTTTTAGAATACCCCTCTCTGACAGTTGGACTTTCTCTTTTGAGTGCCCTGTATTAAATGACTTAGACTTAGAAAGAGAACCTGTATAGCCGAAACATAAGAACTTAGTCAAGTTCAGCCACAAGTCAAACAACATTTATGTTGAAAAAAGAAAAAGTACCTGTTATTGAATAAAGAAAAAAGAACCTGTATTGTCTCCAACTCATTGCTGCCCACCCCATGACCACCTTTAAAGCCAAGAAATATATGAAATAAGCAGAAACGACAGCAACTGTAATAACCCTTTTGAATATGTCCACGTACAATTTCATACCATTCCACACTTGTAGTGAACTTTAATCTTCATCTAAGTCTCCAACTGATCAATTCTCTACCCTTTTCATTTCTGCACTTCTCGTTAATACTTTGTATAAATATCTTTTATATATATATATATATATATATATATATATATATTCCATGATAATAATAAAATGACCTGCATTCTGATTTTTCTGGAACAAATAATAACTTGGAGTTGAACCATCTTCTTAATGAATATCTTAATTAACAAAAGACTAGAAAGACCATAAGCTAGATGCTTCTAATTATATCGTAAATGTGGTTAGAAATTCAATTTGTTACAGTAATTAGGTACTTAAAACAGTTAGGCAACATTTGATGGTAAAGTAAGAGCTAATACCATCAAAATTAAGTTGCTTGTTTGATGTCATGACCACCATATATATACATGGACATCAGCAATTGTATTGGTGAAGAATAGAAGAAGACAATTAATTTTAATATATGTAAAATTAAAGCTCAAATAATTTGGTGAGACTGGAGACTAAAGCATAAATTCTGTGGTTAAAACGTCATTGTCTAAATATGATGACCACCATATTTGCTTGCTTCTTTGGTTGGAATAATAATTATGATCATACTTCTGCAGAAATCTTTTCATTTTTTTGCATCTCAAGTTCGAGATCATGCTCAGTGGTCATCAGAGCTTCAGATTGAATTCAATTCTTTATTAATTGCAGTTAAAATAAATTACATTGGGCAGTCTGAATTTTCTCTATCATTCAACAAGTTTCTCAACCTGATGGGCTACTCTTTATTTACTTATCTAACCTAATTTACAAAATGTGCAATTTTTGTAGGAAGGCCTAGGCAAAGCTATATTCAGGCCTTTGAGACGAAGTTATCTTTACAATGGATAGTCAAAAGTCAGGTAATAAGTTAATTTTTGTCGATATTAATTGTTTTGTTATGTTAATGTAAAGATATAGTTAATGTTTTTAAATAGTTAAAATATTTTAACAAGTAAGGTTTCTTTTATTTGTTTTCGTAGAAATGGATCGAAGAAAGATTATATTCTACGTCTTGTTGCAAATATGGCATTTGGAATTGATAGGTTTGGCTTTTATAATGCTATCATTGACATTTGACCTTGTCCAGACACATTACCGAAGGAAGATGTTGAAAAATCGTACTTTTGTTAATTATAGAACTCGGTTGTGTTATTTGGATAGCATAATAGGTGTTAGTGACACAACGTGCATTAGTCAACTAAGAATGGATAGAAGAACTTTTGGGATACTTTGTGAATTACTTCGCACTAATGGAAGGGTAAAGAGGGACAATTTGGTTTCAATTGAAGAGCAAGTTTGTATGTTCTTACACATACTTGCTCATCACATAAAAAATCGTACAAGTGTTCATGAACCTTTCTTTACACACACGCATACTTTGATGCATGATTGTAGGTTGCAAAATGAAATGTTGCAATATTTGAGTTCTTTTGTTTTGTTTAACATAACAACAAAGGGAAGGGGAAAGTAAAAAAAAAAAAAGTTAAAGAAAAAAAAAGCAAAAGGAAAGGCAATCATGGATAAGTTTGGTCTCATAGTCTCCTTAATTCGAGCAATTAAGCCTGAGGGGTACTTCAATACCTAATACCCTAAGACTAACTGGTTTGGGAGTTATTGGCCCAAAGCTCATTACATGGATTAAGGAGAAAGCTTAATGGGATTGAACATTGCACTATCCACAAGTTTCTAAGCAAAAATAAAGCATTGGCAACTCGAATCGTTAAGCTCGTAAGGGTGTCTTAACACCTAATGCCTTAAGGTCAACTGGTATGGGAGTCAATAGCCTAAGGCTCGCTGCATCGATTAAAGATGCATTCTTCAAAAAAAAAGAAAAAAAAGAGAATATATATATATATATATATATATATATATATGTATATAATGATGAATGAATGCCCCCTGCTTAAGGTTGTTAGCCTTAACAAATATTAGAACCGATATGGTTTCTTTCTAATAAGCCCATAGTCATGTGTCGATTGAGCACAAAAAGAAGGTTTGTTAATATCTTGAGTGAGGGTACATGAGTCATTTAAAAAAAAAATCGGTTGAGAGTTTGTTTATTTGGATAAAATCAAGGAGAGTGCAATAATAACTACCTTGGATGTAAAATTTTATTAATTACTTCTAAATAATAACGCTTTAATTGCTAGGGACTATCAATAAGCTGGTTGGGAGTATGATGTATATTTAATAAGAGCTTAATTTATCATTTTGCATTAATAGTGTCATTAAATTCCTCAATTTAAGCATATTTGTAGTCATTGCATCTTTAGAATTAACTTTCTCGTAATTTTGGTTTTGTTGTAGGATCGGTAAAAATCTTTATTTTTTGGAAAGCTGATTAAATTATCTACAAGATTGGTACA
This sequence comes from Boswellia sacra, assembly GCA_013180625.2. NCBI lineage: Eukaryota > Viridiplantae > Streptophyta > Magnoliopsida > Sapindales > Burseraceae > Boswellia > Boswellia sacra. The sequence continues at coordinate 126,715 of SNVD02005260.1, forward strand.
AATCTTGGAATTAACTTTCTATTTATAGATTAGAATGGTACAAATCTTTAGAATTAACTTTCTATTTATAGATCAGAATGGTACAAATCTTTATTTTTTGGAAAGCTGATTAAATTATCTACAAGATTGTATTTCACAAGCATCAACAAATTCGGGCTCTTAGTGGACCAAAAATGAGTTTGAAGTGAACCCATCTGCAGTTTTGGCCTAGCCTAACCATGCCTCAGTATGTTGACTGTATCTCTTGATATACGTATCGAAATCGTATAAATCAAGATGTTCTAGAAAGCTGAGAGAAATATCTATAAATTTCATGAAGACATGTGATCAAAATTCTAAGTCATTCAGTGTTGAAATCAGTGGTCAAATTCGATACACATGATGATCCCAATTGTCAACAATATATTTGACTTTTGTCCCTTTATAATTTGACAAGTTTGCCCCTGAATATATCTATAAATAAAAGTACCTTGTGACACATTAGGGCATCTTGGCCTTGGCTGGGATCTCTTGTTATTGTGTTTTTCTCTCTTGTGTTTTAATGTTATTAATAAATTTTCTTTTTCTTGCAATTTATTTTCTTTCTTTGATAATGTCTTGCTAAATTCTCTCTTACTAAGGTGAAAGGGTGAAACCCTTGATATGAGAATAAGGATTTTCTAACCCTTAACATGTGCTTTATAATCTTAATCTTTTGTTATTTATTTTATATTATTTATATTTATTTCCCTAATCAATCTTGACACCACTCGTAAAGTGGAGGTCTTGATCCATTATAGACAATCTTTAGCACGTCAAATGCTTGGATCCTTTTTAGATGTTGTATGGTTCTTCCTTACCGACACAAGTCTAGTTAAGGACCTTGATTTGTGGTAGACATATGGTGATTGGCACATTGGATGCTTGAACCCATTTACAAGAAGTGGTATAAATATTAGTAATGAAACAAATATAATTCGTATAACTAAAATTGGGCTTAAATGACATACCTTTTGATTGGAACCTCCTTAATGTGTGGATTCCAATTGAGTTATAAATGAGTTACTCATCCTTATTTGATATATCAAGGGCGGATCCCCTAACCTTAGCTTTTGTTATAATTTTGTTAATTCATTTTACTTGTGTATTTTAATTATTCTCACTTATTGTTTATGAACATATTATTTTATTTGCTATGGTGGGTTTTACCCCCTATTTCCGTGGATGGTGTTACCACCTTTTTGTTTTGCTTTACATTTGAATAGTCGGTAGTACCCCTACCATCTTAACTTTTATTTGTTGATATTATCTTGTTATTCATTTAAATCATTTATATCATATTTGCTTACCTTATAGTTTGTACCGCTAAACCCCCTCCTCGTGGATCGACCCCGCTCTCAACGGGTTTATTACTTCGACACTCTTATACTTGAGAGATAATCCTTTTTCGGATGTGTCAGTTGCCTCTTGCAAACTACAAAGGAAAAAAAAAGAGAGAGAGAGGGCAAACATCATGGAGGAGAGCATAAATCAAGGGACAGAAGAGAATAGGAAAATGATAGAGGGATGAAAATAAAAGAAGAGACAAAAGAGATTACAAGGAGGAGAAAATAAAAGAGAAGGGTTTCGAAGAGAGGAAATAAAAGACAAAAGGAACAAAATAACCCCTTCATCTTTGAAACCCTTCTCTATTCTTTATATCAAATCCCAGTTGGCAAGTTGGATGGATGAAGGTGTAATATAAATTTATATTAAAGGATAATTTAGTCCTTTTCATTACGTTAATTGATTTTACGGTCAAATTTTGGGGAGTTATTAATTTTTAATTCAGTTGGGCATTGATTTGCATTGATGAATTACTTGGGGTTAAGTTAATGTAATACCCCATTTGTCAACTAATAGATCACTAGAATATGATAAACTAGCTTGATTACTTGAATATAATAGTAAGAAATCATTTTCGAAGACTTTTATCGACTAACAAATATGAAGATAATAGTAAGAATATAATATTTTATTGTCCAATTGTCTTTAATCATCAATTAAATATTATATATGTATTTATCTTTTGATATGTCTGTTCACAATTATTTATTTTACGCCTTTTTTATATGCATCTATATATCCGTATATGTATACGGTAGCCCCAACGAAACGGAAGAAAAACAAAAACTAACATATGCTTTTCTAATCAATGCATAGATTGATCTTTCTTTTTAGTTTCTTGTAAATATATGTTTACATTTCTCTTAAATTAGCTATAAATTCAACAGCATATTTCTCCTAAAATTCAATAGAAAAGCTGCCTAAAAAAATCCCTACTAGACACCTCAGTTTGAACTTTCTTGTATATGTGCTTTCGTGTTTTAGTCTCCAAACTGATAATCTACGGGTGATGAGTATATTTCGTTACAAAATAAAAAAGAAAAATTGAAAAGTTAATTAAAAAATTCATTTTTCAAAAATACCTGGTTATTATCTCACACCTTTTATGCGAAATTTTTTATTTTTCAATAAAAATATTTTAGCTATATCAGCATTTTTTTGAATTATGAAAATGATTTGAATTAAATTTAAAAGGTGATATGTATATGTAATTACAATAATGGATATGAAGAACATTATTTTGGGGACATATCACTTTTTCCAAGTTTTTTCCAAAGACGTATTTGGTTTTCCCTCTAATATTGTTTGTGAAAGTTCTATTTATTAATTTATGCATATTATTATGGAAATTCCAATACCCCATTCACTTTCTAGTCTATTTACAAGCTCGTATAAGCATTACAGATAATATTATTTGATAATATATATATTAATGTGTCCAATCTAAAAGTAGATCTTTAACTTTAAGTACTTTAAATTTGTTGAAAAGGCTATTTAACCAAAAAAATTCACTTTTTAATCCATTCCATTCAAATCTAATAAACATTTTAACATTCAACTTCTGATTAAGAAACTCTAGCTAATTAATAATTATTTATAATATTATTATTTAAGAAACAAATTAGCAATATAATTTCATTAGAATATGGGTTATCAACAAGATTTTTCTTACAATAATATAGATAGTCATTTTGTAGGATTATTGATGAAAATTATATGAACATTTGATTTTTACTTCCAAATCACTATTCAAATAAGAAAAAAAACAGTGTGGATAAAAAGTATAATCGTCATTACATACCTTTTAATTTGTCAGTCAATTTGATTTAACATAACCTTGATAACAATAGGATCATGGATCATATTTTGAAAAGCAACGCGATAACGTATAATATTAAACCTTAGTCATGATTGGTTATAATCTATATTTAGTAGATCTAATTTGAAAATTGCATATATAATCAATTCAAGATTAACACATCAATATTTATTACTTGAAAATATAATTAAAACATATAGATTTTATTAAAATTTGATGAAGCTAAGTGATCTATGAATATTTTAACTAATAAATTAGTTAGTTTATGAACTTTTTTTATTTTACAATAATTTACTATTAAATTTAATATTAAGCTATATTGAGTTTTTTTGTTATATAGATTTATTTAAAAAAAATTTTTATGTATTTGGATGTAATTTAATTATTCCAATTTTAGAATAATAAGCATACTTAACAAAAGGATTGCAGAACATTTTTGGGATCCAACTTTCCTTTGTTTTTTTTTTTTTTTTTGGTTTAACTCCTTCCTTCATACCATATAACATGAGTTTACATCAGGTTACTTGTGTTTGAGTTAGTTGGAGGAGGATACTTTGGTACTTTCCCAATAGTCTATATTTTATTGTTGGGTAATGTCGTAGTAATAACGATGCGTTGCCCCATTGGAACAAATTTCTGCTCACCAGGAACTTCTGACTTGCACAAAGAGCCGAGGGCACGAGCTTTCTTTCATCAAGAGCGATTAGAAGAGTTTCTGGTCAGTCTAAATTTAAAGAATTGATTTCTTCTTTATCTCTGTTTTTTTCAATATATATTTTATATTCACTGCATAAATTGATATCACCATAACAAGTTATGAATCAAGAAATTGTGTATTCGGGTTTTGATCCGTTAACCTTATCACATGCCCAGCTTAGTTATGGTTTCAAGTAACAAACACTCGCTTCTGTTCGTTTCTGAGCTTTTATACCCACTGAAACTTTTGCTTACATGGAGGAAAGAGTTATTTAGTGGCAATAAGATTAGCCAATTGGAACTTATTATATATTCTTTTTAATCTTTTAGATCTCTTGTCAAGAATCAAGACATAGAGAGCCTTACACAAAGGATCTGAGAATCATAATTTTACTAAAGCCTTTAGAATTATATTTGACAGACTATCTTTGTACATGGGAAAATAATCCATACTTGACTTTGACTAACTTCAAAAGTTTAATGATTTTCTGAACAATCCTTAAATTTAGTTGAACTGAAAAAAAAAAAAAATCCATGAGTCGATGTCCTTTTCTCCTTTTGATTGAGTTTTGATATCAGCTCTAGATCTGCAATGAAGTACTGAAACTTCAGTATTTTTTACGTATTATTCTACAAAAATTGATGTGAATCATCCTGAAATTGCTCATAACTTTTCTTAGAATTGCTCAGAATATATCAAACTTGACATATCTGCAATGGTTATTCACAAAAGTTTGGATTAAACAGGATATAATTCACAAAAGTTTTTTTTAATAATAATAGGAGAGGTTACTTTCGTAATTTGGTTCGTAAGTATTATCGGAAAATATATGTCTCAGCTCAGCTCAAGTAACGCAATACACATATATATATCATAAAAAGCTTGATTATAAAAATCATTGGTGAATATGTTCATATTAACGTCTCACATTGTTTGCAGAGGTTTTATTTCTTTTTATGCAATTAAGTTTCTTGTTTGATTACAAGTACGGTGTCTGATTATATCTATAATTTCTTGTTGGATTGATTATTTTATCTATAATTTCTTGTTGCATTGTTGATTCCTCAGTAGCTGTAAAGCCAAGTACATAAGATTCATCGTGCATGTTTAAAAAAAGAAAATGAAAAAAAATAGAATCGACAAATGTTCATAGGTAATTTAGTTATTTTGTTGCTAATTAAAAATTTGAAACAATTGAACCGAATAATTTGTTTGATTTAATTAGTGATTTATGACAAAATTAAATTAAAGAAGGAAGTTGTTACATAAACGTCCCTCAAGTTTGTTTCACTGGAAAAGAATGATATTTTTCTAAATTAATCACAAAACACATTGTCGTGGAAAATTTAATAGTACTCATGGGAAATTTCGCAACCTTAAAGCTAAAACAAATTAGTAATCAAAGTAATAATTTATTACAAAATTTAAAAATAAAAATTTATTATGGCAGTCCCATGTAGTTCAAAATTCAATAGATTATTCTGGTGCCAATGGTTTTGTCGCTTGCAGTCTGGTGCCACAAACCAACAATAGACAACAGCTATCATGAGATTATAGCAATTTCTTAAAAAACTATTAGTTGAACTCCTATATTATTTGCTTAATTGATGTATAGTATTGGTTAATTTAATGATGTGCTAATTGACAAGCAAATTGAACATTACAAAATATTTATTCTTTTTTATATTACAACAAACTTGAGAGATGTTTGCGATGATTTTCCATACATTGTCATACCATAAACCCATCCTTTCCATTTACACCTTAAAAGTCCTAATTTCTTTTGCACACACAGGATGTATGATTTTGAAAATTAGTCAAAATAATTACTTTTTGAAAAAACATAGGGATTCTAAAGCCGTGGATTTATCTTAAGCAATTATCATCAAATCTAAATACTTTAAAATGGTCGTTATGTTCAATAATCCCTTATAATTTTGGTTGTTCGTAGAGTTTTATCATTCACTTTATATGCATTGAGGCCATTATTGCAAAGACCATATAATTACACCATTTAAAATACCGAAAATTGTGAACATGTTTATTGGAAGGAAGAAGAATATGACGCTTCAGTTTTTCGGTGGGAATCCAGGAAAAGGAAAGGTGAGAGAGTCTGACAGGGGCTTTTTCTGTAGCTAGAACCAGAAGGGAGGATGAATTGTCTATTGGGAACTGGGAAAGCATTTTATTTGCTGGGGAATGGGGGGTGTGGGGCTGTTATCTTTTAGTTCAATAAACTAAAAAGATAGATTAAAAGACTTAATGGCAACACTACACAACATGATAATATCCTGAGCTTAGAGAGAAATAAAAGACTAACTTCAGAATGCAGAAAGCTGATAAGCAAAAAGCTGACTATAACTAAACTTCCAGCTCTCAGGAACTTTGCCTAAAATTCCCGCCAGTTCAACTGTTAAATAAAATACAATGAAGCATCTTGAAAATTTCAAGACACAATATGCATCAAAAAGTGGAAGAGAAAACTTAGCTCAATCCCACAAAAATTGGATGTCTTTCTTTTCTATTTTCAAAAAATTTTCTATTCCTTCAAAATACAAAAAGAAAAAAGATTGACAGCACAGTTCATGACACCTGTAGGTCTTAATATCAGTAAAAGTATTTCACAGAAACCATTTCAAATTTTCCCCAACAGAATAAAAAATCTTAAATTAAAATCCTTCAATAGTTTAATAAATTTTAATTAGGGTAATTTACCTATACATAACATTCGGTTTATCAAAATTCTGCATGGCATATTAGACCCCTATACACTGTGGAAGTTATTAGTTTGACATGAACACTAGGTACAATGATATGTGTGCTTCTAAGTCGTTGCTCCTCATCCTTTGTTTTGAACAATGCAGCTGACATGGACATTCCGAGGTCGTGGAACAGTTCACCTCCAGTCCTGCATTGTACTGGCACTGCAAAAAGGAAGGAAAGGGATGTTGAAGTGCTTGAAAAGAAAACTGAATTTTTAAATGATGTAAGAGACACCGTAAAGGGAGTAATAATTAAAGCCCTAATGATGGGCAAAATAGATGAAACAAAGGAATGTCGGAAATGGCTGATCAAGGAGAAAGAAATTGAATCTGATGCGAGAAAGACGTTAAGACATTGTAAGCAGTTGTCATATGGTGCCATTTTCCCATGCGTGGAGTTACCTAATGGAGATGTCGTAGTTACACTTGATAAGGTTACAGAATACTTAGAGAATTCTCCATTGAGGCATGGTTCAGGGGCTCATTCTCCACATAGGGCAACAGAGACATCAACCATTTCAGGAGGCAAGGGACATGGATCCGTAGAAACGACTCAGGATGATGTTGATGAAATACTTGAACTACCTAATATTCATGTCACTGCACCTGATCAGTTACCTGGGACTGATCCATCGCCTGATGATATGGCAGAAGGCTCAACTGATGAAAATCAGTGTGAAATTGGTTTAGATGTCAAGGAACCAACTAGTAGAACTTTGCTGAAGATTTTCAGACACATGGCTGATGATACGGTCTCAAAAATTGGTGTTCATAGAATTGGCGGGATTGGTAAGTCTACTCTGCTGGAAGTCTTATCCAATCACCCCAAAACAAAACACATGTTTGATTTGAGCATTTTGGTGACTGTCTCACGATGTTGGAGCACAAGAAAGATCCAGAACAATGTTTTAAGGCAGTTGTCATTAAATTGCGAGGATTCTGAAACTGATTCTCGTGTTGCGGAAAATATTTTCCAAGTTTTAGAAGGGAAGAAGTTTTTGTTGCTTCTGGACGATGTTTGGCAGCAGATTGATTTAACGGCAGTAGGAATTCCTCAGCCCGGTTCAGAAAATGGTTCCAAGATACTAATCGCTTCTGGAAAATGGGATGTCTGTCGTGACATGGATGTTAGCGAGATTGAAGCCGAAACTCTCTCTAAGGAGAAAGCTTGGAAACTGTTTCATGAAAAAGTGGGTAGAAACATTGACCGGCCAAAGATTCCGTTTGCCCGAGACATAGTTGAAGGCTGTAACGGTTTGCGACTGCTTATTGTTGTTACCGCGAGGGTCCTGTCCGAGGAAAATGATGATTCCGTGTGGGAGCTTGCATCAAAGAAATTTTCACGGGATAATGCTGTTGGGGTACATCAGACTGAAGATGTGGTCCAGCTATTAAAATTCAGCTTTGACCAGCTAAAGTATAATGACGTAAAGAGTTTTTTCCTTCACTGTGTCCTGTTTCCGGAAGGTCGAGAGGTGAATATTTTGGAACTTATAGAATATTGTATTTGGGAAGGTATAATTACTGGGATTAAAGCCGATGCATACAAAAGGGGACATGACATAGTTGATTACCTAGTAGCTGCTTCTCTGTTGCAACTTACCGAAGATGGTCGTTCCGTCAAAATGCATGGTTTAATCAGAGACTTAGCATTGAGTATCTTACGCTCAACGGTGGAAGATAGTCAATTTCCGTTGAGAGCAGCAGGTAGTCAGTTTCTGTTGCCAGCCTATTCAAGATTAATGGAACCATCAAATCCGGAAAGCAACCAATCATCTGCATCACCCAGAAGGCCCGAAAACAGCAGATTGGTTATTCCAGAAACGCATGAATTGTTGTTGCGAGCCGGTGCAGGTCTAACAGAACCACCGTTGGAGGAGGATTGGAAACGGGCCAGGATGGCTGTCTTGATGCATAATGAATTGCGAACCTTACCTGGTAAACCAAACTGCTCTGACCTCTCTGCATTCTACCTTCAAAGAAACAGTCGGCTTAGAGAGATACCAATGTCTTTTTTTAACTTTATGACTTCTCTAAAATTGTTGAACCTGTCCAAGATCAGAATCAAGTCATTGCCAAAGACGCTTTCCGAGCTTAAAAAACTTCAGATGCTCATTCTACGCGATTGTGAACGTCTAGCTATGATCCCATCTGAAGTAGGATCTCTTGAAAGTCTTGAGGTATTGGATCTCAGAGGCACTGAAATTGGTGAATTACCTGAAGAAGTTGGTGGATTGGCATCCCTGAAACAATTGGAAGTATCACTTTATGGATCTATCAACTACAGTGAGCAAGTTAAATTGCCTCGTGAATTGATTCCAGGGGGAATTATATCAAAGCTGCAAGCTTTGAAAATCCTCGGCATAGTTGTGTACCCAGGAGATAAAAGGTGGAAAGATCAGGTTGTGGAATCTGTGATAGATGAGGTCAGCAGCTTGAAAGAGTTGAGATCTCTCTGTTTTCATTTCCCAGAAGTATCGCATCTCAATCGGTTCCTTAAAAGATGCAAATCATGGAAAGCTCGAAAGTTACTTGAGTACAAGTTTATGGTTGGCAAAGATGTGAAGAGCATTATCTCCCGGGTCCCAAATTATATTGAATTTGACTACAATCAACATGGTCAATGCTTGAGATATGTAAACTGTGAGAAGAACTCTAAACCTATTTGTGAAGTATTAGCTCGAAGTACTGCTTTCTATTTAGATCATCACATTGATGTCTGGAGTCTCTCCGACTTCGGGCTCAGCAATATGGAAGGGTTGAAATATTGTATAATCAGTGAATGCCCCAAGATTGAAATGGTTGTGGAAGGAAATGAAACTGTATTTCCACGCCTGGAGAATCTAAGTATTCATTACTTATGGAATTTGACATCTATCTGGAAGGCGAATAATATTGTACCGGAAGGAAGCTTTGCCGCGTTAAGATTTTTGACGGTGCATGCATGTCAAAAGTTGAAATACGTCTTCAACAGCTCCTTGGTTCAGCGTATGTCAAAATTAGAGGAGTTGACAGTGGAAGATTGTGTAGCCATTGAAGAAATAATATCTGCTGGTGAGAAAGATAAATCTTCTCAGGTTGCACTGCCCGCTTTGAAGAAATTAACTCTTCACTATCTGCCTGCATTAAGTAAAATTTGGACAAGTCCTTGGCCCTCATTAGAACATATTAGCTTCTACTATTGCCCTAATTTGAAGAAGATTGGCATGGATTCTCACTTAAAAGATACTATAAAAGAGATTAAGGCAGAGAAGAATTGGTGGGATGAATTAGAGTGGGAAGATACTGCAAGGGAATTGCGCTCTCATTTAGAAACTCATTTAAACAACATTTCTGAAGGTGATGAATAGAGAGAAAAATTGACGGCAGTGGCACTTGATGAAGGTAAATTTAGAGTAAAAAGTTTTCCCATGTTTGATAGTTGTGGTGAAAGTCATTAATGGATAAAATAACAACTAAAAACAGAAATGCTATATATATATATATATATATATATATATATATATATATATATATATATATATATATATATATTCAAATTTAGCATTGTTAGCAACATGTTTTTTTATTAAAAGCAATATTATATCTATAATTCATTTACAATTAATTTTTATACAACTTGAGTTGATTAAATATCACTGAATTGGTAAAAATAAAAATAAAATGAAGGAGGCTAAATTATATGACATGATAGTTATCTTTATAATAACGTTTTGCTAAACCCAGGTCGTATAAAAAGTCGGTTGAGTGATAGATGTAACATTATCCTTAAATTAAAAGGTACACATTATTAATTTATTATATTGCTTCACATTGTAATCATTAATGAACTATAAACATATATAATTTATGATGAAAATTTGAAACACATATTTGTGATATTAAATCCTATTATAATAGTTAATAGTAAAATAATAAAATATTTACAAACGATGATGTAACAATCATTTATAATAATATATTTTATCTTAGTTTGTATAAAAATATTTGTATGACAAATTTAGAGGTAGAACATTACTCAATATTAATTGCTAATTTGTGTTTCACTTTCAACTTGTTTCCCTTAGTTTCATAATAAAACTGTAGAGGTCGTGGTGTACCATGCTTATGCCTTTTTTTGTTTTTGTGCAGGTGAAGAGGTGTTTCATTTGAATTCTGTAGTTTTGAGAAGATTTGCTCCTTGTCGTAAGTGAGCATATGCCACATCATCAAGCATAGTCGTTGGTGGCCGGGTAATGTAATTTATTGGGCAAAGTATAGTGCCTGTTGAAACATATCGAACAATATATTTGACAGTATTGCTTATTATTATGATATTATCGACACTTAACATTGTACAATAATATAATTTGTTGTATTGTATTGGACATGTATTTGGATTTGATTCTTAATTTGTAATCGCACAATATGAGAGACCAATATTTTGTACCTTATATAAAGAAACAAGATATTTATGCACAAGTTAAATTGAAGAATTCATGTGACGAGTATAACCAAGTGATTTATGACATTCACTTGTATTTTTTTTGTAGTAAGAAATCTTAGAAAGTACTGTGTAATGAATATCAATTAATAAAAGAAAGAACAAAGCAGAACGGAAGGTTGTAAGTTAATGAAATATAAAATACAGCGGTGAATAGCAATAGAACACCACTAATCTTTATTATTATTATTATTATTATTATTTTATATAATTGGGTTGTAGCCTTGGCATTAAGATTCTCTTGTCGCACAAATGGTGGTGGCTTAGTTATCATGTAGTATAATAAGAAAATACTTTCGAAAATCTTAAAATAACAGAAAATATAAAGTAATTTTTTAAATAAATTATTTAAAGTTTTAAGATAACTACTAAAATTGCATTATGCATATGTTTTTTCTTTATTTTATTTTTTTGTAAAAAAGAAAATTAAGGATGATCAATAATTCTTTCACGGATGAACTATAAAGTAAATTCAGGCCAGACTGAAAAGTTCATAATATGAATTATTCACCTGTAAGTAACCCATACAGTAGCATTAATGGCAAAAAATTGCGGAAGGTTTTACCTTGTAGCTAGTGTAATTTCTAGTTAGCCATCTATGTATATAAGATATTGATGGATCCCCTCGTCATCTCGTCCTTTTATTTATTGTTTGATAAAGAGAACACCTTTTTAAATTTAAGATTATTACGCAGAAATAAATAATATGATAATTGATACAACAAATTAAAATTACTATTACATGCATTAGAATATACAAATATTAAAATATAAGAGTACATTACGATTTGGTACAACCTTGAAAGTGAACTATGAATATTGTTATAGGACAACTCTTGTACGCAGCTTTCGTATGTTATTGTATATGTTATAGTTTCCGTATACAAATTCTCAATTATGTCTTTTTATGTGTAAGCAAAAAAATCTAAATATATTAGTATCATTTATCTATTCTAATTTTTAAGGATTTTGTTGCAGTGAGGTACCGGTATATTGATGCATAAAAAAATTTTAATTGTATATAAAAATTTTAATGAATACAAAAAGGTTGGTTTCAATATAAAAATTTTAAATGGATATAAAGTTATAAATATGGTATATTAAAGTTGTAAATATGACTTTCAAATTTTGTTAACTGTTTATAAATTTTATACATTCATTTATAATTTTTATATGATTTTGATGAAAATACTGTATTGATACCTTTGAGATATTGTAGCATGTCCCAATTTTGAAAGTTGTTATGTGAAGTGCTCGCAGATTGTAATAATATGAAATATTCTTTCTCTAAATCCAAAGTGCTTTCGGAAATAGAATATTAACCTTTGAAAGACTTCTAACGCTCCAATCGTTAGCTTTAAATATACGTTAGACTTTTTGTAAAATATATAATAGCGAACTCTATGGTTTGATTGTTATCATATTGAACTTAATTACTTTTATATAATGTATCTTATTTTATTTTAATTGAATATAAAATTAAATATTATAAATAATTATTTGTCTAATGACCCATGAAATTACCATGAATAATGCTATATTTAAAAAGTTTATATATAAAGTTGATATGATAATATTTATTTCAATGTCGCTCTTTAACATTTATTACATGAACAACTCATATTAGTCTTTCTATTTAGTTATGCCACATAAACTTAATTGGTATAAAGACCTAGTAAGTATAGCATTATTGGGTCCACATATAGCTGTTGCACGTGAAGCAATGCTACTATGCAATTCTTCATTGGGCGGCCCCAGAATTTAGTCACGAAGCAAACATGCCCGTGGAAGGGTATCTCTCCAACCGTTAGATTCTTGTAAAAATAAATACAATCCTTTTTATGTTGGAAAAATCGTACGAGACGGCACAACCTAAGTCAACTTTTGCAAATTGGCAAGAAACTGCTAAGGAATAGGCTAATTATCCATGGCGGATTCGCTGTCTCCTCTCATCAATATGGTGCGTGATAGACTGGCCTCATACGACAGTCCGGTTCGGAGCACACTCTTGAATGCTTCACTCAGGTTAGCTGAAAGAAGGGCTCGTTCTGAAGAAGCTGAGCACGGTATATTCAACAGAAATTCGTCGGTCAGGCGCTGGTTTAACGATCTGAAAGACACCATATACGATGTCGATGCATTTATCGACAAGTGGGAGCAATTAAAAGAATCGAAAGCAATCTGTTGCTTCCCTTCCTTTTCAAGGAATTCTAAATTCGAGGAGGAGATGAACAGTATCCAGGAACGGTTGGTTGAGCTCATTGATTCCCCTTACAAAGTTGCTCCTAGTCACTACGATGCAGGAGGGAGCTCGATTTCTGAGGCGGGTTTTCCAAGGTCTGATGATGATGCCGTTTTTGGAAGAGATATTGATGTTGTTGAGATCCTGAATGCTATGTTGCTGAGCCATGATAAGGAGACGTGTTTTTTAACCATAGTGGGGATGGGTGGGATTGGAAAGACCACTCTCGTTAACAAAATTTACAACCACGAGAAGGTGAAATCTCATTTCCAACTCAGGGCATGGGTTTCTGTCGGTGAAAAGATTGATCTTGCGAGGATTGAGGATGCAATAACATCCAAGTGTAGCAGTGAGAGAATTTTGGAGGCACGAGAGGTGTTGGAGAAGAGATTCTTGATTGTGTTGGATGATGTGTGGGACGAAGATGTTGCAAAAATCGAGGAACTGAAATCACGGTTAAACTTTGGTGGCTCTGATTCAGGATCTTGCGTTTTGATAACGACTCGTTCTAATCGTGTGGCCTCTTTGATGGGAGAAACCCTAGCTCGACAGTTGACTCTTTTGTCGGATGAGGATTCCTGGGCTCTTTTGAAGTATTTTGCCTTCGGATCCGTGAAAGAAGAAATATCTGAATTGGAAAAAATTGGCCGGGAAATTGTTGCCAAGTGTAAAGGTCTGCCTCTAGCAATAACGAGCTTGGGCAGGTTGTTGTGTTCCAAAAACAAGCGAGAGTGGCAGTCTATTATGGACCATGGTTTATGGGAATTGCCGGAATTTAAAGCTCGTGTCTTGCCTGTTTTAAAGCTGAGCTATGATCATCTACCTTTGCACCTGAAGCAATGCTTTGTGTTTTGTTCAATATTTCCAAAAAATTATCGGATCAACAAGCAGAAGTTGGTCCAGTTGTGGATCGCTGAGGGTTTTGTTCAATCGAAAGGTGAAGGTGAAGCCGTGGAAGACATCGCAAATGACTACTTTGCGGAGTTACTCCAAAATTCATTCTTTCATGAAATAAAGAGAGATGATCTGGACGAGATTGTTTATTGCAGAATGCATGACATTGTGCATGATTTTGCAAGGTTGGTTGCTGGGGTTGAATACCTGACCGTGTCTGAAGGAGGTTCACTGGACTTCCCTGAAAATGTTCGGCATTGTTTTCTGGTTAGTCAAATCCAAACATTGGCAACTTCGAAAGCAGAAAAGCTTGTTACATTGGTAACATATCTATCACCGAATAGTAAGTTGCAAAATCTCCCTAGTGTATTACAAGCATGTAGCCGTTTAAGGGTGTTAGACTTAAGTGAAAGTGGCATCAACGAGTTGCCGGATTCGATAGGTACTTTAAAACACATGAGGTATATTGATCTCTCTTACACATACATAAAACGGATACCAGAGTCTATTGGTAAACTGAAGCACTTGGGAGCACTAGAACTTTCGAATTGTTATGACCTGGAGGAGCTACCCAAAGCTACTACACGGTTGACAAACCTCAGAAATCTCGGTATTGAATCATGTTGTTCTTTAATTTACATGCCGTCAAGGATTGGGAAACTACGTCTTCTTAGGAAGCTGCCAGAGTTCATTTTGGGTAAGAGACACAATTGCGCTAATCTACGAGAATTGAAATCACTGAACCTCCGAGGTAGACTTGTCATCAAGAATCTTGAAAATGTGATCGATTGTTTAGATGCAATAGAAGCGAAGCTGCATGAGAAAGTAAATATTCAGTCCTTGGGGTTGTTCTGGAGTCGCAAGGCCCGTGTGTGGAACGATACACCTGCTGAAGTTATAAAAAGCCTCAGGCCACCGCCAGATCTGAAAGTTTTGGATATAAAAGGATACAGAGGTTCTAAGTTCCCAACATGGATGGATTCGGGTATCACAAAAGTCATTAAGGTTTCTCTCGTCAACTGCAATTGTCGAGAACTTCCACCACTAGGGCAACTGCCAAACCTGAAGGATCTTTGTATAAAAGGGATGCCTGAAGTGAAGATTATTGGCTATGAATTTTATGGGGATGGCGCTGTTGGAAGATTTCCATCATTACAACAGCTAGAGATTTATGACATGCCTAATCTGTTGGAGTGGAGGACCGAAACTCAAGAACAATTCCCCTGCCTTGAGAAGCTTATAGTTGAGGGATGCGAAAAGTTAACCAGTTTACCATTTATCCCGAATCTCAAGAACTTGGCTGTGTCCAACAGCAATATGATGCTACTCGATTCACTATCAAGTTTACCATCCCTTCCCTCCCTTGTTATCCACAACTTCAAAGAGGCTGAAAACTTACCCGACAAAGATAGAAACTGGAACTCTATCGTGAAACTTACAGTGTCCGACTGTGACACTCTCCACACTCTGTTTAAAGTTCTGCAAAGTTTCAACACGCTTAGATATTTGAGTATTCTGCACTGCAGCGAACTGGATTCCCTGCCCATCAGCCTCAAATCTTTCATTTCCGTTCAGAAGCTACATATTGCTGAGTGCCCCAAATTAGCTACTATCCCAGATATCATTCACCGTTTTTCTTCGCTGGAAGAGCTGGCAATTGAGGGTTGTCCCTTGTTGAGGTTGTTGCCTAAAAGCCTAAGGTTCGTTAACTCTCTTCCTAGGCTGGTGATCGGACGATGTCCTGAATTAGAGAAACAGCTTAACCTCAAGTACACAAAGACTGATCCAAAGTCGTCCATTGTATATGCCAGATAGATATCATCCGACACCTCTCCCAGCAGGTATGTTGAGCAAATTGATCGTTTCGTTTCATCTTTAGTCTCTCTCATACTTAATGAAGCTTTATGAGTTGTGAGCATTCCGAGTCAATGCTTTCTTCTATAAACTACCATCATATTTTGTTGATGAATAATCGATGCCACATAAACTGTTCAAAAGTAGTTATAGGGAAATAAATTCCCAAAATAATATCGTATGAGGGGCTTTCTTCTTCTTCTTTTATTTTAATTTTTAGAAATCCAAATGCATTGAATGAAGTAGAAACCTGTATAAGCTGGAATATAAAAAGATTAACACTTCACATACTGCATACAAAATTAATATGACATTTATTCAATGCTGTATTATTTATCAGCATTTATTATATCGACTTTCTTATATTCGTTTTCTATTCACTTAATGTCACATTATCAATAAAAAAAATCTTAATGATATATATATATATAAATCGAAAAGTCTAAAAACTAATATTTTTACACATATGTTCTTATTTGAACATATTATATATTTCCAATTGTGATTTTATTTTATATAGTAAAAGTAGCTGCATACAAATAATTATTATAAATTTGATTTACTTGAATGTGTATAATTGTGTAAAGAAGTTATTTTTTCAAAAAATTTGATGTATGGATCAGCTGAGTGATCATTAAATACTTTTAAAAATATCTAAAGAACCATAATATAAAATCAGGAATAAATAATAATTTTTTAAATATAAAAAATTAAGTTATAAACAAATTGATCGTGAATGAACATTATAAGGGCATTTTAGAGAATTAGATTAATAATATATGATTCATACATTTGCATTCAGAAAAATTTAAATTTTTAGTTTTTACTATTCAAATTAAATTGTCTGGGAATCAATCTTGTCCAAGACCTCCAAGAAAAAAGCAAACATTCCTAAAACTTTAAAAATAGTTTGTTACAATTAACTTTTGGGTTAATATTGCCTACTAGACCTTGAAGCTAGCCCTAAAATCGGGCAAAATAAAACTTTGAAATTTATATCACAGCATTCTTTTGAAGTTTTTAATCATCTAACTGCATCTAATGGATTTCGTTCGCTTTGAAGCTAATAACTAAGAATAAAAAAAGATTTTTTTATAAAATAACTATTGTTATGAAGCAAAACATCCGAATTAAATATATTTAAAAATTAAAATCAGACCCTTGAGAAACATTTTTGCTTACCATCTTAGATATGTCCAAATTATATTGATGTTGTCTCTATCATTAGATAGATGGCTTCCATCAGTCATTATAGATTGAAATAGTCATTCGACACATTCAGACTCCTATAATCATTTAATTAAATTTGTTAATTTGAATAAGATACGTACCTATCTATTTAATGAAAATTATTATGCATACAAAAAAAAAAGGATGAGGGTCCAGATTTACATGAAGATGATAAGTTATCCCCTTGGCAATTTATGTTTCATTTGTTTTGTAGGATTTCTTCGTTTTTCTCAAAAAAAAAAAAAAAAAAAAGAAGAAGAAGAAGAAGAAGAAGAAGAAGAAGAAAAGAAAAAACAAGAGAGAAGGGTCCATAACTAGGAATGCTCGACTATTCGTTGCCTAGTTCCAATTAATCCATAATCAATAATCCTTGAGTTAATTTCCACCTTTATCAGATTTAGAGGAATCCCTTGATTCGTAGTTCATTGGATGCTATTCGTATGTGATCATATGAATCATATGATGTTTAGTGTTATCTTGATGTTGTTTTCATCTTTATCACAAACTTTATAGTGACTACATGGTTTATATATATATATATATATAAGGAACCAGACTAGAGTTGTGTGTGTGTGTGTGTGTGTGTGTGTGTGTGTGTGTGTGTGTGTGTATATATATATATATATATATATATATATATTTCCATACTTTCAATGTAATGGATATGATATCTGAAGTACAAAAATAAAGACTCTCTTTTATATGTCAAGATTTATGGGAGAAAGTGAATATTATTTTGTTTAAAATTGAGACACGAGAAGTCTATATGTAGCATGAAAAGTACAATAAGGACCAAAAATTTTGTGGAGATTTAATTCTAAAGGCTACCATTTAGAATTTTAATTATATGTGTGTTGAGACTAGTAGATGTGAACCCCATCCTCTTGTCCAGAATCACAACATGAAGTCTAGAACTAATCATGGTATAATCATCACTGTTTTGTATTTCAAGGTTTTCTCACGCATTATGTCACGATCCATCCTAACTACATGAGCGAACCGTGCCTAGAACTATTTACTAAGAGAACAACCTTTCAAATAACTTACTCAGTATGCTTTCGCTGCGCTGATAAAAACATTTTTTAAAAAAAGTATTTCTAGTTTAGGTTTTTTATATAAACTACATAAAAATACTCTAGAAAATTTTAATGAAAATCCGGCAGAGATTTGCCTATATTTTGGATTGAACCTCTTGCCAAAACCCACAAGTTTTAACACTTCTAAAAATATTTCTCAACTCAACTTCTTCTGAGACTCTTGTTGTTGTCGATCATCAAATGCTAAAGATAAATATAGCTCATGCTCAACGTACATAATATTTGAAAATTTATACAAAGATAAATAAAAATGAAAGGCTTTTAATGCATGAAAACTAGTTATACATCATTTGACCTCCATTAGCATCAAAGACTGCTTAGCACCAAACCTATAGTAATTGGTAGGCAAAGAATAGGAAATGAGTGAGCTGAAGGCTAAGTGAATATAATTTTTTAAAAAAATAAAATTTACTTATTCCTTTCTTTTACAAAAATCCTTTCTTAAATACAACTCTTTTTCTAAAATCTCATATTCTCAAAATAACTATATATCATTTAATCCTTTTCAAAATAAATTAGTGTACTTTTCTTTCTAGAAAAACATGTAATCAACTGTTTCTTTGCAAAACGTTCTTTATAAGCTTCATTCTTGTAAAAATACTATACATTTTCTTAACTCATTGTAAAGAAAATAATTTATAGAAATCTTTAATTTCTTTACCAAGACAACATAATATTCTTAAATTATATAAACAGTAATAAATATCCTTGCAGATCAATCTTTTCTATAAAATAAACGTATAAATATACACTAAACATCAAACGCTATACAACTTTGCAAAACACATTCTTCTCACTCTAAATACAAACTCTTTTCTTTCCTAGTTTATCAAAAGGACTATTTATAAAAATCTAGAAATCATACAGTGTATTACCTACTAGAAAATCTCACTTCATTTATACTTAAGAAAAATTGTCATATTTGTAGAAAATTTTATCAAAACTTTCATAATACTTTATAATAAATAAACTTTTACTTAATGATATTCTCGAAATACTTCTGCTTGTTTCTATACTTTAATAATAATAAAAGGAATGCTTCTCAATCTTATAAAACAAAGCTCATGATATTTATATTAAAATCATCGCTCTAGTTTATTTAAAACATAAAACATAATTTCCTTAAAAATCTTCTTTCAAATAACTTCTGTAAATAATGCTGCTTTTTTAAAAAAAAAACTTATTCCTATAAACGTATTTAAAACACTTTTGATTGTACTAAACAAGTACCCCTGAAGCTGACTCATCATACTTGGCGAGATCTAACATCGCACAAGCCTATATGAAACTCCTCACATCTAGTAAGATCTAACATCATGCAGGTAGAGTTATCTGTACCTAGTGAGTTATAACATCACACAGGCCTCCTAAACTAGTCATATGCATGTGCAGAGCCACCCCTAA
Source organism: Boswellia sacra (assembly GCA_013180625.2). NCBI lineage: Eukaryota > Viridiplantae > Streptophyta > Magnoliopsida > Sapindales > Burseraceae > Boswellia > Boswellia sacra. The sequence continues at coordinate 146,562 of SNVD02005260.1, forward strand.
ACGGCTAAAGTGATCAAATAACACGGCTCAAAGTCTCTATGTGTATCTAAATGGGCCCCAAAGGCCTTAATCTATATAACCGTTTATTTGAATCTGTGATCTCACTGTATAAGTAAGTTGGGTATTAGCTTAGTATAACATAATTGAACTTTCTTATTTTTGCTAAAACTAATTTTCTTTTCAAGAACTGCATCATATGCTAAACCTTTGCTTTTTTATGCAACTTTATCAAACTTTGAAGAATTGATGCATGCAAAAGCTGAAAATATTTGAATTCTTTTAAATCCATGATAAACATCTGAAAGAGTGTTTCTAAATATTTTAAGAAATCCTTAAATCAAATTCATATGAAAAATAATTGTAAATATTCTGCTTTTGCACTGTCTATAAAATTGCAAAATATGCATTTATGATAATCTAGAAAACACTTCAAATATATATAGAATTTGAATTTTTCCTTTTGAAGTGCTATATCTTTGTTTGGTATTATTTTTGAAACTAAAAATAATTTCTTGAACTATTTTGAAAACTAACTCTTACATATGTTAATGACTGAAAACAAGAGTAAGAAATAATGCTAAATTCATATTCAAGATTTTTACAGGAGCTGACTTAAATACTTCTAACTTTACTAAAATATTCTTGTAAATATATTCATACAATACTAAATAACATCAATAAATGTTCTTAGTTGATCTAGAAAATAAGTCTTCTAAATCTCTTTAAAATATTTTAACATATTTATAAAAATGGCATTTATAAATCATTATAACCCATAAAATAAATACTTTTTCAACTCACCGATTAAAAATGATAGTTTTCCTTTTTATCCCAAAAATCTCTTACTTTCCATATAACACTCATTTCCATTCAAATACACTTCAAGAGACATAAACAATTTTTTCCACTAATAAAATACATGATAAAGATTTTCTTTCTAAATGTACAATATCGCAAACCTAAATACTCATAATACAAACTTATAGCATTTAAAGCTTTTAACACTTCTCTTAACGCTTCAATATTGAAACTTACCATTCAACCATAAAACCAAAACATAGATTATTTACCTTGTATTTAAAATACTTAAATATTCGAAATTTCTAGACTTCCAAAATCTTTAAAAAATCATGACTTCACTGAAAATTCATGACTATCCAAAAATTTTAGAATTTTGCATTCAGGTCCCTACAATTCTGGAATAGTTAGCAGAATTTGCAGTTCACCCCTTTTAGACAGTTTCATAATTTTTTAATGTCACCCCTGCTGGAAGAAAATTCTAATTTCCAATTCTTCAAAACAATTTGATATGATTTTGAGTATAAAACCAACCATCATTCTCACATTTCTTAAAACAAAAACACACTTTCCAAATATATATATATATATATATATATATATATATATATGTTAACAAGGAAAATAACTAAATACTTCAATTTATAATATAAATTCATATAATTTTAAATGTCTATTCCTAACTATCAAAAAACTTTCTACTTCCCTTAACATATGACATGCATTCATTCTGCAACTTTTACTTTAAATTCATTTTTCTCTAATACTCAAACATATCAAAAAAAATTTACTTTATACTCAGAATACTAATTTACTAGCACCACCCATAAGCATCTCTTTTATCTAAAATTTAATACTTTGCACACACTTATTTTTCAAAATATCATAACGAATCATTCGTTATTCTTATCAATCGTTAATATAGCAATAAAACTATTAATAAATTAACTAATGAATTTAACTAATAATTGAAAGGGTTAATATCACAAACCACCCTTCCATTAATTTGACCGTTAGATGACATCAGATTTCTATCCAAAACTATTGTAATTACCAAAGTACCCTTGACTGGAGGATCAGAGGCAAAATCATTGAAGCCATCCATTTCAGGTGCCATATGAGGAGGGGCCTCTTGAAAGGCACTATTCTTCTTCAGTAATCTGACAGCAAAATAGCACCGATAATCTAATCCGGAATGCGACAAGAAGGTACCTCACCATCAGATCAATCTTGAACTTCTCTACTTTTCAGCTCTCAGCCTTCATTACGCTTGAACTCCTGAGATTTTCCATCGGAAAGAGACTTAAAAAAAAATTGAAAATATTATCCATTAAAAAAAGTAAAAAAAAAAAAGATTCTGATGCTCACGCTTTTGTCACAGTCAAATTCTGATTATCAACATCCATTTTACAACACAACGCAGATTTTTCTCCAGCCGAAACCGATTTCTTCTCAGTCATAGGACCACTTGGGCAACCTGATCCTAACTCCTCTTCCTTTGGCTATAGTGTCACAGATGCAACTTTAGAAGCATTCATTTCGTGAGCAGCCTCACGAGATTCCAGATTCGATTGAGATGTTTTCTCTGGTTTCGGTGTAGAAATTTCTATTTTTGCAGGTAACTCACCTTTAGAGACTGAACTGATCTGAACCAAATTGGAAGAATTATCGACCTCAGCTTTCTCCTTCTTTGGGGCTACAAATGTCATATTGAATATGAATAAAAATAAAAAATCAAAATATAAAGTAAACGCAATCATGGATTAAAAAGCTTTAATAAACACCCACCAATAACAACATGGGAGGGATCTGATACAGAGCTATCTTTCTGAGGTAATACTGAAACAGATGGTTTAGTGTCCTGACTGATACTATTATTAGCATCTTTTGATTCGGGATTTGGCACTGTGTTTCCAGTGCTATCATCCTCCTTTTCCGAGTTCTGTGATTGCTTCTTTAGCCCAAACAAAACCTCAGCAATCTCAATCTCGATATAATCTTCTTGAACTGAGCTAGAAGATTTTGCCACCTTTGGAAGTCGGGTCTTTGGTCCATTTGGTTTCTGGAGCATCACCAAAGGCTAAAAAAATAAATATTCTAACTTCTCCAGAGTTTGAAGAAACAAAAATCGAAAGCAAGACTAACCATCTTTTTCCTAACCGAAACATTTGAAGATAAAGGTGAATTAGCCTCAAGGCTCCAACTCGCCGGCGAAGTGGAAGCTTTACGATCTTCCCAAAATCCACCATTTTCGGAAGGCCAATTCTCGTGTGACCTTTTGACAAAGCTGCAAAAGAAATCCAACACAAACACATATCAAACCAAGTCTTCAAAATCTGAAACAAAAGAATACAAAACAAAATCTATCTTTCTTTTCCCTGAGCGAGCCTTCCTTAGGACCAAGACTCCAATCATCTCATCAGCGGCCTTCAACCCCAGCGTTTGCCTGGCAGGTTTAGTTAGAGGTAAAGTTTTTCGGCTATTTTGATTGGATAAAGTTGAAGAAAAGGATGCGGTGTTGTGAGAAATTACATGAGCTACCCTTCTTTCCTTAATTTCATACTCTTCTTCATCAGCTAAACTTTCCTCTGTACTTCCATCTTCTCCTTCTTCTCTATGATTCCCTTGATTTATACTATCTCCTTTCCGACGCTTGTTCTGAATCTTATGATTCAAAAAATCTCAATCTCGATATCTCTCCCCGTCCCTATCTCTGTCTTTGTCTCTATCTCTATCTCTATCTCTATCTCTTTTATTTTAATAGGCCCCTCCTCCTATGGCACCTGAAATGGATGGCTTCAATGATTTTGCCTCTAATCCTCTAGCAAAGGCTGAGGATGTCAATATGGTATGTTGACTCCCACTTTACATGTTGACTTTTCCTATTATTTTACTATTTTGACCCTACTATTTTTTTCTTATTTATGAACATCTAACAGAGTTTTTAACAGAAGGGTGGTTCCTGATTTTTTTCAAAAGTTAGGGCTAGCCTGTGATAAAAATTTCAAACGATAACTCTGGGTGTAATTAATCCAAAACATAGTGGTGGTTTATGAGATTAACCCATAATTTAAAATATATGAAAAATTATATATTTAAATTTACTAAAATATAAAAGAAATCTTGAAATATAATCCACTCACTGAATTTAATCTCCTTTTTGTCTAAGAAATGTTCTAATAATTGTTTAATGATCGAAAACCTTCACTGAAAAATGTCACCGAAAGTCGTCGCCGGCAAAATGAATAGTGACCAAAACTCATTTCTCCCTAATATGCGAGTTTTACTTATCAATATGCCACAAAAAAGGTGTGGTTAGAAAGAGCATGGAACAAGCTTCAAATACAAAGATTGACTGGTAACTCACTGGCTTTTGCTGAACAATGCATAGGAAGTCTCGGCTTCTTAGTTTTGATCTGCAAAATCCGTAGAGAATCCAATAACAAGATGCATATGTATAAAAGAAGATGGAAGGAGCTTCGAAGTGACATATTGTGGGGCTAGAGACTCATCGAATTTTGGTAGAAATCAGCAGTCAAAGTTCGACAGTTGACGATCAACACGACAGGGGTGGCTAGAAAGAGGCCCCTCTCTCTTTTTTCCCCCTTTTTGTCTCTCCCCCCTGTTTTGTTTTTGTTAAAAACTTTTGGGCTGGGCTAGGTTTATGTTTATTGAAGCCCAATGGGCATTGCACATTATATTTTAATTCTTCCTCTTTTCATTTTTCTTGATCTCTTTCTTTATGATCTGTAGAATATCTAAAGTATTAATTAACTTACCTTTTTTATTTTTAATTTCCTCTTTCCTTTTTACTATAAAATTCTTGTAGAAATTTTCCCTGAGACTAGAAATTTTTTATCTAACAAAAAAATGAAAATTAACATAGGGCAAGAAATTATCTGGCCTATAGAAAGAATTTTCTTAATTTATTATTTCTTGCTCTATACTACAATTCTTACAATCTCAAGGTGAGGAATTTTTTGTGCCATTGACCAGAAATCTTGTTTTATGACCTTATATGGAATTTCCAACCTTGGACTTCAATTTTTTGTCAGAGGCGAGAAATTTCCTTCACTTAGACAATTTTTTCAGATTTGGGACTCTATATTGAGTTTTGGCCCTAGAAGTGAATTTCATATTGAGGTTGAGATAAATCCTCGCCAATTATTGGAAATAGATAGCTAACCACTAGAATTTAAGGTTTCCAACCCTAGACTAGAATTTTTTAGTCCTATAGCAAGATTTAAAATTTATGACATTTTCTTAGCCATGAAAAAAAATTTCTCACACCATCCATCAATATTTATGATTCCTAGCTCTAGACTTTCTCCCTTGCTTTTAACACAAAAAATTTCTTGTGAAGGGCAAGAATGTTTCTCTCCAATGACAAAAAACCTTTTATCCATGATCAAACTTATGCAAACTTATGTTTTATGACCCTATGTTGAATTTTCAGCCCCAAACTTAAAGTTTTTGTCAAAGAAAGAAAAATAAAAAACTTACAACTTAACATTTTTAATGTGTAATTATGGGTTTATATTTATGTTTTATCAAAATAATTTGTGTATCAAATAATTTGTCTTATGATATAACTAATTGAATTACAATTTTTTTAATGATAAAAATACAATCAACATATATTATGAACATCAATAAAGACATATAAGTCAAAATATTGATTTCAGTTATTTCAACTCATATGTTAAAATTAAAAAAAAAAAGGCCTTTCAAGTCTAATCAGCTAGATATGATCTATAATCTACAAAATATTTCACAAATTTGACTAAATAAAGATTAATCAAGCTGCATGTAAATATTTGAAAAACCAAAAGAAATCCTTCTATTGCTAGTAATTTATATTAATTATTAGAATTAACGATGGCCAACTAGGCAGAAACATAAGATTGATCTTTATGAAGACAAATTTTAACCATTCATATTAAAGGATAAAATTATTGTTGAGTCCACACCTACTAGCTTAAACTTTTAGGTAAATGGTAAACTTAACATGGTATCAGAGCTCTTTGAGCCAATGGTCTAAAGTTCAAATCCTCCCATTGTTAATTAAAAAAGATATTAAATTGGCCGCCAAAAAAAAATGGAGAGGTTGTGAAGCCCGGTCCATATGCAAGAAAACATGAGGCTTTGCACATGAGGGGGTGTATTGAAGTATAAAACTAATGTTAAGCCTACACTTTCTAGCTTAAGGTTTTAGGTAAAATACAAATTTAATATAGTATCAGAGTCCTTTTGAGCCAATGGTCTAAGGTTCGAATCTTTCCACTGTAAATTAAAAAAGAAATTACATTGACCCACATAAAAAACCCAAAAGAGATTACAAGGTCCAACTCACATGCAAGAAAACTTGAGCCCACAACTACTAACTTAAACTTTTAGCTTAAATAACAAACTTAAATAGAAATTAGATCAATAGATGATCCTTACCCTGAAAGGAAACCAACCTTGCTCAAAAGTCAAAATTAACTTCACATGTGGAGATTTGAACAAAAGAGAAATTTTAATTATATGGATTTTAAATAAAAGATTAGTATTATATTCAATTGAGTATACTAGTTTCATATGTGGTATCAAATTTGTAGGATAAGATTTGAATTTTAAAATTTGAGAGGGTGCAAAAAGTACATCTAGAGATGTCAATTAGTGTCATGCATGTTGACCCATTTAGTTATCATATATACGACACGTTATTAAACGTGTCACCCACGTATTATAATTGTGTCATATTTAATTCATATAATTTACTTAATTTTTTAATCTATTTATACATAATATATCATATTCTATATACTTATATCAATTAAAATTATTCTTAGAAATAAGCAATTGATAGTATAAAAAAATAATTAAAATCATCCAAATTTACTACTATATAGATTAAAATCATCCTTAAGTATATCTGGGTTTCATATTGCTCCACTTTGCCGTGGATGGGAAGTTTGGTAAAATGTCTTATACCTAATTTTAGATTTGACCAACCACATTTTTATATTTTTTATTACATTGATACATGATAAAAAAAAAAAATTTTGACTATAATGTTTCATGACATTTTAAGTTCAAAACTCCTTCAAAATTTATTATTCAAACTTTTGTTCTTATTTTCAATAACTTAGAATTATCTAAAAGTAATGAATTTTGGCATGATAATTTGTATATACAATTTTATTATTTATTAAAATTGATAATTTACTAATTTTATATTTGTAAACCAAAGGTTATGACAAATATATACTGATACATGTTTTATGAAGAAAAACTAATTTGATTTTTCAAAGATAAACTACTCAATTATATAAAAAAAGGGTATATAAAATATTTTACACTTTTGCACATGATGAAATTAAAGTTAAAAGAATGCTATTATAAAGTTATGAAATCTCAGGATGGAGTCGTATTTTGTAAGTTTCTATTATTTAATTTTATTTCATAAACTTCCAGGCAACGCTAAATAGCTAACCAAACATTGAAAACTCGTTTCATGGTGATGGATAAAATCGTAAGTCCACGAATCATCACAAGTAATAAAATAAATGAGCAAGAGTATTGTCCCAAAAGGAGCATAACAGTATTAAAAATTTCCCAAAAAAAAATTAAATTATGAGCTATTTGATTAATCTAGAAAAGAGTTGATAACTAATTAAAATAAAAACAAATAACATAATGATTTACTTCAATGACTTAAATATCCAGGGGTGTAATTTCTCCATGGCTGAATTCACCTACATTCCATGACTCAACTAATCTACCTACTGTTTATGTTGACAGCTGAATTCCCTCATTTATTTACGAATCTTTCTCAAGCATTACTAAATTATTCCAATAAGCAAATTTGATACATCTCTATAAAAATTCTAAACCTGTCGGAACCTATTAAGAACAAAGAAACTCAATTTTTAAACAACCAAGTCCATTGATATCTCTATCATGCAAATTCCACATGGTATTTCATACCCAAGCTGAGACGTTTATTATTCCTCAATCAAAAATTCAATCTCAGATCATGCAAATGATGGCTAAACATTTGCAAGCACAAAATTCAAAATGAAACACTCAACAATGTGAGAATAATTCAGAATTAAATAAAAAAAGAAACATTTAGGTATTCACAACCAGGCTACATCATATCCCTAGACAATAAAACGATTAGTCCATGACAAAACCTAAGCAAATCACAAACATGAGGTTGAACATCTTGAAAAGAATAAAAGAAGAGTTAAAGAAGAGGACAAATTGAGAACCCCCTGCTCTCTAGGCGAGTCTCGTTCTCTGTCTCTTTTCAAGTCTCTCGTAATTTCCTGTTGTCCTCTTCCAGATTTGTAACTTAGGACCTCCTTTTGTCCTTTGATAACGTCTGATTTTCAGAAAATCTCCAACATATCAAATTTAGACTTGTCAATTAGCTAGCTATCGACTCAAGAATCACCTCATTCTGATCTTTGTAGAGAAAGTTATGCCCAATATACTATGACGTGTTCAGAAAAAAAAAAAAAAAAAAGCGAAAGTCCTTTTCTGCCTGGAAATCTTCCAATAATGCTCTCTTTTTTTTTTAATTGAATCAGCCATCCTTGATATCTTCGATCTTCTTAATTATTCAAATTCCATGAGTTCTTCTACTTAATCTCCAATCTGTCCATTGAAACGAATTTACATTATTTTAAATAGAAAATTCACGAAATAATAATGATTTAATTGAGAAAGGTATAGAAATAATATCTGAAAATTAAGCTTATCACATGGGTACTAAATGCGGAGATTAACGACATATAATTATGCAGTCAAGCATTCAAATGTACAGGGAACTAGCAGATAACTTCCATTGAACAGCAGAGAAGTCGTCAAGAGCAAAATAAAGCGAGATTGTATGATGTGGATGGATATGAAAGATAATTCAGACTTCACAGGACTTCTTTTTCTGGCGACAGAACCGGAAAAACTGCAGCAAGTGAATTAAATAGATTTATGTTCAAATATTAGAAGTACTAATTAAAAATGTGAATAAAAAAATCTGACAAAATATGTGGTTCATTCCTGACAAATAACAAATAGCTTGCTAATGAGACATGAGCTTATAAAGAATACATCTATGGAAGATCTCCAAGAAGGGTCTCAAATGATCGTAAAAGAAGAAAATATCAGGTGCAAAAAGACAGATCAAAGAAAGCATATAATGGACACTGAATGAGTATTCTCCTTTAATGCATATTAAGACGATGGAACAAATAAAAGTAGAGAGATAGTTGGATCGAGTATTCGATAGAAGCAGACACGAGCTACAACATGTTAGTTCATCGCTCAAAATAATCAATTTCAACAACTGCTTTGTTGTTCAGCGTTACCTGGAGCAAGGCTGCACTGGGCTTCAATATGTTGTGTACATGAGTTTTCCTCATATGGGTTCCATGAACTCTTGTAAACGACTTTTAACAGCCTCGTTCGTCCATTCCAAGCTGTCCCACCAGGTTCGAGGGCACTTGATCTCGTTTAATTTGGTTGCTTCTCCGAAGATGGATTGGAAATTTCTTAGCGAGTCGCAGGCCCTAATCATTATGGCCTCCAAGGAAGGCCATGCTGTTGAAAGAGGGCAAATGCTAGACAATTTTGGCAGACCGCTGAGCTGCAAATGCTTCAATTCGGGGAAATACGAAACAAGATGATTTGCAGACTCAGTAATCCCTTCAATCACTACACAATCCTCTACAGGCTCAAGAATCCCTTCAATCTCTTCACAGTCCTCAATTTGCAGATATTGTAACCGCTTAAGTTGTTGGACCATCGACTTGGAGAATAGCATTTTGACACTAGGACAACGTTTTACCGTTAGAGTTGTGAGCATGGAGAGACTACCAGATCTTATCTGACCATTCCATAGGTGCTCTAACCTTGGGAGACTGTTTATGTGTAAGTTTTTCAAGCACTCAAATGCAACTCCTCCCACACCATCACCATCAATGATACTAGACAATTTTGGCAGACCACTGAGCTGCAAATTCTTCAATTTGGGGAAATACGAAAGAAAATGATTTATAGGCTCAGTGATCCCTTCAATCACTACACATTCCTCAACAGGCTCAGTAAGCCCTTCAATCTCGTCACAGTCCTCAACTTGCAGATATTGTAACTGCTTAAGTTGTTTGACCATCGATTTTGAGAATAGCCTTTTCACTCTGGGACAACTTTTTACCGTTAGAGTTGTGAGCATGGTGAGACTACGATATCTTATCTGACCATTCCAGATGTGCTCTAACTTTGGGAGACGGTTTATGTGTAACTTTTTCAAGCACTCAAATGCAACTCCTCTCATGCGATCACCATCAATGATGTTAGTCATTTCACCGCAATCTTCAATTATACAAGCTTCAAGCCCTTTTAGATTATCGGCACCACAGCCCGATAAGGTGGCAGCATTATGATCAATCAGCTCAAACGCACAAGCTTGCGCTAATATCTTTAAAACGGCGCTAGGAAATATTCCGTCAACTGCAGAAAACCTTAAATACTTTTCAGCTGAGCATCCAGAGATGTCTACTTGACTGCAGGGACCACTTCTGCAGGGATCACCAATGAGGATGTTGAATGATCTGAAGCAATTGTCGCCGGACTGTGTGTTGTTCCCATTCCAAGATTTACTTTCATCAATGAAAGTCTTGAAGCAATCCACTCTAGGAAAATGAAAACAAAGTGTAGACAAGTTTTCCAGGGCAGCAACTTCTGACACAATACTTTCCACATTTTGGCCCCAGCTTGTGATGTTGCGATTTACTTCAACCATCAACTCTTCTAATGAAGGTAGATTTTTAATTATGTTCGGAGAAATCATCATCCTGTGTCCAGCTGAGTTGTTATTGGCAACAGTTTCCTTAAATGAGACTCGGAGACACTTCAGAGCAGTCAATTCCCCTATTTCATCGGGCAAACTATGAATTGCAGTTTGATGTATATTGAGGATTTCAAGGCTCCCGAGACTTCCTATCTCAGGAGGGAGCTGCGCTAAATTCTCACATTCATTTAGGAATAATGCTTTGAGATTTTCCAACATGGAGATAGATGATGGAATGGACCCGATACTTGTTTTATGCAAGTCAAGAAGTTGAAGGCAAGTTGTATACCCAAAAAATGACATAGGAATATTTTCCAAGCTGCTTTCTTGGAGGAACAATGTCAAGATTCCACTACTTTTAGACAATTCAGGCAAAGAAGACAGGCCCAAATTGCCAACCAGCGAGATTCTTTCAGCATGTTCCCATTCGTTTTCTTCAATCTTTTCTACCTCATCAACCAAAATTCTGCGCTTACTTTTATTGTAATTGGCGATTCTTAGTGCTGCCCGTTGAAAATGCTCATACATCCTATAATGTGCCACTTTTCTTCCCTTTTCCAGAAGAGATTTATCGACAAATTCATCCAATATAGCATTTCCTCTGTCGCGTGCCTTCCCGAGCCTTCTGAAGTTTTCAAAGAACATTTCTGCTCGCCAGCATTCAATAATGTAGTCTCGGTGAACCTCATAACCAGCAGGGAAAACTGCCCAATATAGCAAGAATTTCTTCATGGCTTTTAGGTTGTCACATTCAAGTTTAAAGGGCTTGTAGAATTCATCCCATTGTTGCTTTGGTTCCATACTTGGTGTTCTTAATTCCTCCAATTTAGACCGCCATAGGGCTGGATCAGACTTTTTCCGCAAGCTAGACCCAATAATCTTAATAATGTTTGGCATGCCACCACACTCCTGGATAATTAGTTTTGCCGTTTTCTTGATGTCTCTATTATCCTTGAAATCTCCACCAACTGTTTTCCAAAACAATGTTTGAGCATCCTCATCAGACAATCTCCATACATGGATATCCTCATCGGTCGGGCCACAGGTATTTCTCTCGGTACACGCAAAGACCACTTTTCCACGTTGATGCTTATCATGAATGCCAACCCTTTCCAAACTAATCTCTGAAGAAACTTCATCAAGAAACAAAACGTAACTTTTATCCTTGAGCTTTTCCGATATCATGCCTGCTCTTTGGTCGTCACTGCTGTTTTCTTCCGCGTTTATGTGTAACTGCTTCAGAAGTTCACTTTGTAGATTTCTATTTCCATCTGAGTTTAAAGTTACCCAAAGGGTAATCTCAACTTCCAGAACAACTGCATTATGCACGTTTTCCAATATTGTAGTTTTCCCAACACCTGGTTGTCCCCATAGGCAGATTCTCTTCAATGAGTCATCTCTTAGACACTCTTTTAACATATTTACATGCTCGGTAAGTGAGGGCAACTCTTTTATTTCCTTGGTTAGCCTCCATGGAACTTGAGGCACTGCTGGCTTTATCTCCATCATAACCTTTATTTCGCGAATTTGATTTTTCAGAGAAACCACTTCCTCTTTCATTTTTACAATTTCTCTACCAAGCTTCAGGCGACAAGGAAATGGACAGAATCCACAGAAGCATTTGCAGCTATTTTCATATTTCTTCTCCAAGTTTGCGATCTCAACTTTAATCTTCGTCACTTCATCTAGCCATTTTGCACATCTGTTTGTCTTCTTCATTGTTTGTTTATTGTCTTCCAGTTTTATTTTTACGTCTTTTTCTTCAGCAAAGAGATAGCTTTTCTCCTTTTCAAGTCTGGCATAATTCTGGTTCATATTCTTCACGTAACGAAATTTATGCTTCAAATAATTGAATATGTCTTTGCCACCTGCTTTTACTGCAGATCCGACCAGTATTGAACCAGTTGCTTGTGCAGCTGCGTCCATCCTGTAAATATTGTTGAAAAATAAATGCGTTAAAAAAATATATATATCCTGTACATTTTTTATATGACTCTCACGTCTAATTAACTTCCTCTATCATAACCTGAGATTTCTCATATGAATAAGTTTCCTAATGATTGTTACTCTATATAAAGAAATATCACTCACTCTTTTATATCTATCAAATTCTCTGGTTTTTATATCAGTAATTTGTACTCTTCTCATTCACTTGAATATTTTTTTCCCTCTCATACACCACTTAATTCTCTTAGAAATTATCAAATTGTCAATCTAGCAAAAGCAATTTCTCTCTTGCACTGAAAGAGCAATTACAAAGAAAATTTAACATAAAATCAATTATAAATGATTTTTTAAATTTGAGAGAACATCGAGTTACTTGTCAAAGCCCAAAATTCAATCATTATTTGGCCAGAAAATGTAGATCAAATATAACAAATTCTTGTTACTCTTATAAATTTATAATTATAACAACCAAATATAAAAATTTGAATGCATCTCAAAAAGAAAATGAAGAAAAGAAAAGGATTGTGTTTGCAAAAATAATGATCAACTATTTATATGGTTTTTATGACTAAAAAATTGTGCTATTGATACTCTACGGTTACCTTTTGCTTTTCCCACTTATCACCTAAATCAAAAAAGATTTAAGATTTAAGTGGTTAATTTTTTTTTTTCAAAATTATCACTTAATTTAAGCGATAAATCACTTATAAGACAAAAGTGAAAATTTTTCACTCAAATCTTAATTACAAATGTCTTTTTGCTTTGACAAGTTTTTGTTCCACAAGTACCCCTTATATTTGATTAATAAAAATATCATTAAATACAATTTATAATAACAAATATATTTATTTTTAAAATATTATTTTATTTAGTTCCAAATTCATAAAATAATAGGGGAGGTCATCGGATAGTCGTCATCATCGCCATTGGCTACCATCGGAGTCAAGCGCCCAACGACACCTCTAGCACCACCATGGTCGACTCTACTCGACCTACAAGGTTATTAGAGTTTTTTGGAAGATAGGATGATGTTTTACCATAAAAGTTAAGAAACATTTGACCACCCAAATATTTATGGGCCTTGAATGGCCAGACACCATCATATCTTCCAAATAACCATCATATCTTCCAAATAAACATAGATTTCCTTGTAAATCAAGCAAAGTCATTCCTGTTTTTGTCGGTAGGGATGGCAAAATCCGGGTGCTAGTGTGGGATTGGAGTTTCTGCACCTGCACCGGACAAAAAAATTTCCCCCTAATCCCTATAAAATCTTTGGATTTTTTAAGTTTTTTCCGATACGGGTATTTGCGAGTTTTGATATTGTACATACCATATCTGCACCACACCCAAAAAAACCCCGGATTTTCCCCACTTTTTTTCTTACCTTTTTCTTTAACTCTTTAAAATGAATAAAATAAAGTAAGGTGACCTAATATGCTATAAAGATGTGGTTCGTAGTTGTGGAAAAGCTTGTATGATGTGTTTTTCAACACCTAAGTTCAAACACAGTATCTTACCTAGTTAATTAGTTTTAATTAAATTATATAAAAATAATAAACTTGTCTATCAATTTTAATAGTAAAAAGTATGTGGGTTGGTGGTTAATAGTTAAAATTCAACTTCTAAGTCACGGGTTCAAGTCTTGATATACATTTTTTTTTTGATAAATAGCTTGAATTATGCGGGTGCAGGCCGGGTGCGAGGTTTATTGGCAATACCGCACCTGGACTATTTTTCACCCGAATTGACCAGGGAAAATCCAGGTGCCTAGACCATGCGAGGAAAATTGTCATCCCTAGTTGTCGGAGGTATCACTAGATGCGTAACATAACTGATGGTAGGCAGCGACAGGGGGTGTTCGGCAATACAACTATTGCCAGTTTCGACGGTTGTTAAAAAAAATTCAAATTTTTTAGCTTTTAAATTTCATGAAAAATAATAAATAAAAGATTTTTTATTTATAAATATATCTATTTAATTGATCATAATTATATATTAAAGAAGATATGTATTTTTATAATATGTAATTTTATTATTAATTATTGATTATTATTGTTGTTGATATCTTAATTTAATTTTGTTAAGTATTTAGTTTTTAAGGTCTATACTATATTAAATATTAATACTTAGTGGTGTTTGATTGTATTAACCCTAGGAGGAAACAATTTTTCTAAGGAGGAAACAATTTTTCTAAGAAAACTCAAATCCTTTATTTGGTTTGATTAAAAGTCTTAGGAAAGAGGATTACCGACAATCCTATTTCCTTAAAGTTTGATAATTGGGTTTCCTCAAAACTTTAGGAGGAAAGCTTTGTTTTCTTAGAAATAGTACATTATATTACTAATCCAATCTTGTATTTTTTTTATTTCAAAAAATTACCTTATTCAAATAATTGATTAAATTATTTTATAAATAACATATTATTAAAATAATTTCTACCATAACTTTTATAAGTTATTTATAAAATAAATAATTATTTTTCTTAAAAAATTTGCAAACAATTTTTGAAATTCAGTGACATCCGGCCATCATCAGCCACTAGAGAAGGCGGGCGTGTGAGTCATTGCTGACACTAATGCAATCGATGATCGGCAATCTATCAAACTATGTGACTTTTGTTGGCTAGCTTAAGATTGATCGTTTAATCCTTAGAAGCAAGCATTGGGGCGAATATGGGTTAAACAACTGCCTTTTGTGGCAAAACCACTAGCCTATGTTGACAAAAACCTAGTGATTCCATTTATCAACGATCGGCGATCCCATTGGTGTTGGCGTTGACTCACAAGCCTGCCTTTGTTGGTGGCCTACGGTGGTCGATAAACCACCTATTTTAGAATTTTTAAAAGTAAAATATTAATTACTTATTTTACTATTTTATTTAATATATATTTTTATTTAAGAAATATTATTTTTTTAAAAATATTTATTATCATCATATTATTAACTTAATACTAATATGTTTATTTTATTATTAATTAATACAAATTAAAATTAAAATTCTTAATAAATAATAAACACAAAATATCTTAATAGTGGGGCATATATGTTAATATTGAAGTGTAATTATGTCCAATCAATTTATGGGTAATTCATTTCCATCTATAATTCTAATGTCAAACCAAACAAAGGAAAATGTCTCTCGTATCCACTCTTTTCCCTCCATTTTTCTTACAACCCATTTTTCCTTTCTTGCGACCGAACACACTCTAAGGGGTAAACATATTACATCAAAGTTAATTAGTTTACTTAATACTTATTTGATAATTAAAAATAAATATATCATTAAATTATTAAAATTAAGTGCTAATAAAAATGTTAAGTGTTAAGTGAAAAAAAAAAAAAACAACAAACAAACAAATAAACTGCCCCTAAAAGTCATTGCTTATGTATGTGTTATTGGCTTACAATAGTATTTTACAAACAGAGAGAGGGACGGACAGGTCCGTAGTACTGACAAAATAGGTATTAACATTCTCGAAGGAGAGGAACTTCGGTGCATCCGCTGCACCGTGCAGCGTGCCGAGCTGGCCCAATGGGCAGCAGCCAACTCAGCTGCTGGAACCGAGCTGGCTGCTGCCCATTGGGCCAGCTCGGCATGCTGCGCGGTGCAGCGGATGCACCGAAGATTTAGCCTTCTCGAAGTACTTTCAAGAGTCAATGTCCCATACGGAACCGAATGGGTCCTCAAGTACACAATTCCACCATAGCTTTTAAAAAATACATGATGAAGATTTCAGATGCTTTCTCACGAATCTCTATTGCATTTATTATTCCATAGCTCAATAAGTCAAATAAATTATCAGCTGAGCGATAATAACACAAGTTCCGGATTATCAAAATATAAATTTTCATAAGTATTTCCTTCTCCAATCCAAACAACAGTTTAGCATATAATGTCAATAATAGTGCAGCGGAGGACAAACCTGAAATTTCTTGAATGTTTTTCTCTCCTTGATCTTAATTGGATTTTCTAGGCGGCTCAAACTGGAACAAGCTGCTTCAGAGATTGGGATCAGTTAATCAACGAGTCAACAACTATGGTGAATGACAAGAATAATTGCATGCCATGCACACAGAGAAATCTTTTCTTACCTTTTTCTTATGGGTTGGATCGAGGATTCGTAACCTTCTGAGCTTTAATTTTAAAAAAAGTCTTGTTATGAATTATGTTAGGATCACTCCTTCCTCCTCCCGAGAAATACTAGAAGAGTTCCCTCGAAAGATATTATGATTTATTGTTTTTATTATACATAATAAATAATTCTTTCTCTTTTTTAACGACAAAAACACAAGGAAATTACCACACATAGGCCGGCAATAGCCATTACTAAGCTCTTATATAATTAATTAACCTCCTTAATTTTTCCGGTATTAGGTTCTTGTTGGAGCCATCTCGTTGCCCTCTAGACGCTTTAATTTGATGGGGACGTCAAAAATGAGGAACAGTGATGCCTATCTCACTTTCAAATATGAAATCGCTTTATAATTTCTTAATAAGTTTGAGTACTTTTTATTATGAACAGAGTTTAAATGATGTAGCAAATCTGCTATTGTCAATAACAATCTGCATTCTATATAGGTGCATCACTAGACTCAAGTAAGACCTTGTGTGCAATTTACAAATTATTTTTAACTGTAATTTTTTCCTAATTAGCAATATATAGGTGGGTTCTCTAATTTAGAAAATACGTATATCTCTAATGAAGCACATCTCTAATTAAATTTATGAAGCTTCAAGAATAATAGGTTTGAAGTAATTCTATTCAGCCCCTATTTTTTTATCACATTAGCCTTGAGCTCTTATTTAATGAGGGTAAAAGTATAATTTAGATAATTTTTCATCAAACTCAAATTCGATTTTAAATATACTTATGTTAAGCATAATTAAATTATCACTTAATTTTTAATTAACTCCATTTTTACTCATTAGCCCTCACCTCTTATTTGAAACAAATTTAATTGAATTATTTTTTAGTTTTTAATAAAAAAATTTAATCTTAATTGAGTCCAATTTTTTTCAATCTTTTAAACAATACTATCAACGATACATTAAAAAAATAATGGTTTTAACAATAATCAACTGCTTCTTCATATTATTAAATTTCCCAAGTTCATATAAAAAAATAATAATCAATCAAATATTTCTTTGTTATGGTTTTTGATATAAAGAGAGAAAGAAAAATTGATGATTTGATGTCCATAGATCTAGGGTATGTGATTACTAAAAATTTAAAAAGAAAGAAAGAAAAATAAAGTTTAATTAATTTGAGAAGAAAAAATATAGATTTGGGAGAGAGAAAGAGATGGGTGGCATGTAAATTGATTTCAAACTATATAGATTACAAGTCAAACTATAATAAAACTAAGTTGCTAAACTAACTCTTGAAGTTGTTTTGGAGTTGAAACAGAAAAATACAAATTTAAATATTAAAATTTTGAATACAACAATATGGAGAAATACATGAAAACTAGATGCTCTATAAGCGTGTGAGAGAAAGGATGAGATTGATCATTGATATTTTTAGAGAGAAAATAGGGAAAAAAGATTTAGATACAGAAGGAGGAATTGAGAATTTTTATTGAATTCATTAACCCAAAATTAATTATCTTATTTATTGTATTTTTTTATAATTATGTCCTTATTTAATTTTGAGATGGGAGCTAAGAAGATAAGAAATGGGTTCTAAATAAAATTACTCATAGGTTTATTACAATTTTTATTGGATCAAATCGTTTAACGAATTCTAAAATCACATAATTTTATCTCTGTTTTTACCCACTCTTAATAATAGATCGATTTCAATAGAAAACGTTCCTAATGAACATGGGAAAATTCTTTTAAGCTTCTCTTATTTTGACTGTCAATCTTATCATCTTCCTAAAAACGTTTGCAACATATTTAGCTTTCTTTTTTTTTTTTTAAAGAAAAGAAAAAAAGCTAGAAGATTAGTAATTGCAAATTACCCCCTAAAATTTGATTTTTGCCGTTAACTTAATCAATCATACAAGAGTTAGAGAGAACATAAAATACACTATTTGACAAAAAGACCCTTATATCCACCTTTTTCTGACTAATTTGCCCTAAATATTATATAAAACTACCCTAAACCCAACCAAATCAAACCACATCATTTTAATAACCTTATAATAAAAGAAAATTTATTTAAAATAATTGAAAAAGATAATTATATATTTGAAAAAACAGAAACAACAATCTCTTTACTCCTCTTCCCCACCACTTTCCATCTTTACTGCTGCCCTGCAAACGTTTAATTCAATAAAAACTATCTTGCAAACCCAGAACCTAAATTGCAATCTATAATTGCGACTCACCCTGCAAACCAAACACATCCCTAGCAACCCAGCAAACTCCAAACCACGATTAGTGACCTGCAAATCACAACTCACCTCTTGTTTATCCCCTCTGATTTCTCTATTGTAAAAACCAAAAAACATCAAAGAACTCCTATTTTGGTTCTTTGATGTTTGGGAGATAGGACAAAATGGGGGATTAGACTATTTTTAGGACTATTTGTCCTAATCTCTTGTTTGGAGTACTTTAAGGAGATTGAGACTAGACTAATGCTAGTCCCAATAGTGCCCAATTCATGGGACAACTTGTCCCATGGTTCACCATGGGACGCCTTGTCCCAAGTTTGGGCCAACATTTTATTTTTTTAATCTTATTATAATTAATAATAATAAGCGATATAATATAATAAAAAATAAAATAAAATAATTATTAATAAAACATTAAAAAGATAATATAAAATATTTATCGACAAAAATTAAAAATAAATATATTATCATTAATAATTTTAGAAAAATTAATGTAATGCAAAAAGAAATATTATTACACTCATATTAATATAAAAATAAAAAATCTCATAAATATAATAAATAAGTACATTATTCAGTTAATAATTCCAAAATAATATTAATTTTATTTAATAAAAATGAAATATTACCAAAAAAATTTTTATAATAACATAAACACTTAGAAATACAATAATTAATTGAATTAATCAATTAATAATTCCAAAATAATATTATTTTTATAATAAAAATGAAAAATTATTAAGAAATTAATATAATAATATAAACATTTATAAATACAATAATTAATTGAATTACTCAAATAATTAATTCCAAAATAATTTTTTACATAATAAAATGGAATATTATTTAAAAATTAATATAATCATATGAGCATTTATAACTACAATAATTAATTAAACTACTCAATTAATAAATCCAAAATAATTTTATTTTTATATAATAAAATAGAATATTATTAAAAAATTAATATAATAATATAAACATTTATAAATACGATAATTAATTGGATTACTCAATTACTAATTTCAAAATAATTTTATTTTCATATAATAAAAATAAAATATTATTAAAAACTATTAATAAAATATAAAAATTTATATATATAATAAATAATTATACCAACTTTCTAATAATTTCATAATATAGTATAATTTTTAATTATATTTACATATTTAATTATTTTGATCCAAAATTAATCTTCATTATTCACTTACAAAATGATGTAATAATAATTAAAATTAATCCACAATATTAAAATTATTATTTATAATTTATATAATAATTAATTCCTAATGAAATGCAAAATATGTTAATTTTTATAAAAGCATTAACAAGTTTTTAAATATTTTTAATAAATATTAAATTAATTTTTGTTTAAATCAAACTTGAATTAAAATAATTTATTTTATATTTAAAATTGATTTCTAAAATTTTATTATATACAAATATAGTCCAGTCCCATACTACACCAAACATAATATAGTACTATCTATAGTCCAGTCCAATCTAGTCCAGTCCCGATCCCAATCCCAATCTCAGTCCAGTCCAGTCCAGTCCAGACTCCCAAACGCGTAAAAATTTCTTCTATCTACTAAGACACCTCAAAGCTTTTGGTGAAAATCGATGGTGAGGCTACGGTGATGGTGAAGGGATTATGCTTGTAAGGCTCTTTGGTGGTTGTTCTTGCGCGCGATTTGAAGCTAAATTGGAGAAATGTGATTTCAAAGGTGAGGGAGGAATTGGAGGCTGCGATGGAGGAAGACGAAAAACTGGATGTTGCACCAGAAGAAGACGCAACTAGGTTTAAGAAGATGAAGACTTTTATTTTTTTAATTAATTTATAATAAAATTTATTATTTAATAAATTACACCTAAACCTAGTTTGGTTTCATATTTATCTCTGTTTTTATCCACTCTTAATAATAGATCGATTTCAATAGAAAACTTTCCTAATGAACATGGGAAAATTCTTTTAAACTTCTCTCATTTTGACAGTCAATCTTATCATCTTCCTAAAAACGTTTGCAACATATTTAGCTTTGTTTTTTTTTTTTTAAAGAAAAGAAAAAAAGCTAAAAGATTGGTAATTGTAAATTACACCCTAAAATTTGATTTTTGCCGTTAATATAATCAATCAAGCAAGAGCTAGAGAGAACATAAAATACACTATTTGACAAAAATACCCTTATATCCACCTTTTTCTGAATAATTTGCCCTAAATATTATATAAAACTACCCTAAACCCAACCAAATCAAACCACATCATTTTAATAACCTTATAATAAAAGAAAATTTATTTAAAATAATTGAAAAAGATAATTATATATTTGAAAAAACAGAAACCACAATCTCTTTACTCCTCTTCCCCACCACTTTCCATCTTTACCGCTGCCCTGCAAACGTTTAATTCAATAAAAACTATCTTGCAAACCCAGAACCTAAATTGCAATCTATAATTGCGACTAACCGTGCAAACCAAACACATCCCTAGCAACCCAGCAAACTCCAAACCACGATTAGTGACCTGCAAATCGCCACTCACCTCTTGTTTATCCCCTCTGATTTCTCTATTGTAAAACCCAAAAAACATCAAAGAACTCCTCATTTCTTCCATCTACTAAGACACCTCAAAGCTTTTGGTGAAAATCGATGGTGAGGCTACTGTGATGGTGAAGGGATTATGCTTTTAAGGCTCTTTGGTGGTTGTTCTTGCGCGCGATTTGAAGCTAAATTGGAGAAATGTGATTTCAAAGGCGAGGGAGGAATTGGAGGCTGCGATGGAGGAAGACGAAAAACTGGATGTTACACCAGAAGAAGACGCAACTGGGTTTAAGAAGATGAAGACTTTTATTTTTTTAATTAATTTGTAATAAAATTTATTATTTAATAAATTACACCTAAACCCGGCTTTAGCTACGGTACATCGGTTATACCGGTGCATCACTTTTCTAAATTTTTGTAATTTTTAGTATAAAATTTGTAAATTCTTGTATAAAAATCGTAAATATAGAGTGTAAAAGTTGTAAATGAAACTATTTTTGATTTTTTGTAAACTAGTGTAAAAGTTGTAAATCATTGTATAAAAGTCGTAAACGTGAATTTACAACTTTTTTTTTTCACATTTACAATTTTTATATAAAGATTTACAACTCTTACACTGAATTTATAAAAAATTGACAAGTGATGTACCGGTACATCGGATATACTGTAGACGGACGGACCCCCTAAACCTACTTTGGTTTCATATTTAACTTAAGTTTGTTGACTTAGCTAACAACATTTATTTCATGTAAATTTGTTTCCAAATTTACCCTCACGCTATTGAAGTTAATGGTAAAATTCGAATTTTATGGGGCATTTTGTAATAACCAATCCCTCAGGGGGAAATTGTTGACCCAGGTATGGCAACCCAAGAGGGGGGGTGAATTGGGTTTTTATTTATCAAAATGGATTTATAAAACTTTTCTTGAAAGATCAAAATTAGTTCACTCTTTCTTTGAGAATAAAGGTGAAGAAGATGAAATTAAAAGTTATTAAAGATGCAATCAAGAGAATACAATAATGAACAATCACAAGTGCAAGTAAATATAAAGAGATAGGGATAGAGAGAGTGCAAACTCAATGTACGTGGTTCGGCAAACCTTGCCTACATCCACGGGCTCCTAGCTCCACGAGCTAGGCTTTCCACTAAGTTGTAGAAATCTTTACAACTTGCTTGATGAACAACATCACCAAGACTTTTTCCTTCAACCCTTGATAACACCACACCAAGAGTTCTTCTTGATGAACAACCTCACCAAGGCAACTTCTTTCAACTCTTGATAACACCACACCAAGAGTTATTCTTGATGAACAACCTCACCAAGGCAACTTCCTTCAACCCTTGATAACACCACACCAAGAGTTCTTCTTGATGAACAATCTCATCAAGGCAACTTCCTTCAACCCTTGATAACACCACACCAAGAGTTCTTCTTGATGAACAATCTCATCAAGGCAACTTCCTTCAACTCTTGATAACACACAACAAGAGTTCTCTCAAGGATAACTATTATCCTTTACAATAATATCTCACTCTCACAACAATACAAGAACAAAGATAATTTTTACAACAAAAGTATAACTCTCTTCAAAGAGTAGATAAATAATATAAAAGCTCTCTCGACTTGATATTTCTCTTGCTTTTTGCTTGATAAAATGCTTCTCTTGCTCTTGTTGAATGCATGGGAGAATGGCTCATTTTATAGGCAAATGAGATGAACTTAATCAAGTGAAGACACCATCTCCAAATTTTCTGCCCACCATAAAAACCGTAATCTTGTCTGCCATTTTTGTCAATGTTCCGTTTGAAATTTGAAAATCTATAAAACATAAAAGATCTGCACATTTGAATAGGCTTTCCAACGCATCAAGAACCAAGTCATTTGGATATCTGTAGCTCAAGATATGGCCAAAACACCATTCGGTGCTCATGGGACTTGATTTTTCCTCCATGTGTCAGTCCACCGACTTGAATGATAATTCTGTCAGCCTTCCGTTTGAAATTTGAATTTCTTAAAAACATAAAAGATCTTCATATTTGAATAACCTTTCCAAAACATTAAGATTCAAAGAATTTGGATATCTCTATCTTAAGATATGGCCAAAACACCATTCGGTGCTCATGTGAGTTGATTTTTTTCTCTGTGTCAGTCCACCGAATTGCATGTCAATTATGTCGGTCTTCCATTTGAAATTTGAATTTCTTCAAAAAATATGAAATGTGCCCCATTAAGTCATCTTTCTAATGCTGCAAGAATCAAGTCATTTTGATTTTTCTAGCTCAAGATATGTCCAAAAGAGTATTCAGTGCTCATGTCAGATGCTTCCATTTGTCTTTCAACTTGCATGATGATTTGGACAACCTTACACTTGCAATTCGAATTTCTTTGAAACATATGAAATGTTATAAATTGAGTAAGCTTTTCAAAGGCTTAAGAATCACATCATTTGGACATCTGTAGAGAAATATATGATCAATTGATTGAACATTGCTCATGTGTCACATTCCTTGAATCAAACCTTGTTCTTAAACTTTGGTGCCTTTAACATGTAGTCTTCTCCTTAGCTTCAAAACTTCATTTTAATAAGCCTTTTCTTGATTTGACAATTATTTCAATGATATTACTCTTGCACATAAATAAACATGTTAGTAAATCACAATTAATCAATGTGTATTGTTATCATCAAAATTATCATGTAGCCTTAGGGCTAACAGAAATGTCTTTTCAGCGAACCTCAAGGGGTGAAGTGTGTTTTTTTTTTTTTTTGAAAAAGAAAGAAGGAAAGGAAGAAATAGAAAAGGATTTCTCTCCAAGATAAAAAGGATAGAATTGTTTGGAGTATATATTCCATAATCTACCAGAAAAAGGGGGGAAAAGGCTATGTAGTCTACTTCGAAAGAGACCGAAGGAGAAGGAATAAGAGACTTTGCTAGGCAACTACTTGATCTTTTCTCATCAGGATGGGCTTATGAACCCCTTAATATACCTACACACCTCATTTCTTAAAATACCCTTTAGATTTCATATGTATCCTCATTAAATTAAATATATACTATTAATATTTATTGAAAAAGAAGAATAATTTATGAAGTTTAAGAAATTTATTGATGAACTTGGTTTTTGTTCATTACTCAAATTGAGAAAGACTTTCAATTAAAATTCTTTCAATGTAAAAATCTCAATATGTCCTTTAGCAATCTCTACACACCTCAGTCCATAATCATGAATATAAATTATTTATAGATCAAAAGAAACCTAAAATTCGCAAGAAAGAACAGAAGATTATAGGAGGAAGAAGTTTACTTTATAGTTATATTTGTATTATAAAATTTTAGTAAAATTGGGGTGTATACTATGTAGTATGTAGAATATAGTTGGGGGTGCATATACCACATCACCCTTCTTATTATTGTTGACTAGCTTTGTGATCATCAAGGAATCTTAGGAGAGGAGAACCAGACAATGGATTGATCCATAACCCAAATTAAACGTAAGGTGAAGCTATTTACACATAAAATAACTCCACACATCCATTTTCTATTATTAAAATATCCTTAAATGAAATTACCTAAAATTTTATTTTTTGGTTTCTCCACAAAAACAAAGCGTCTGTGTCTTGTTCGCTCATCATCGTCCGCTGCATGCATGGTTTCTTCCGTTTTTTTTTTCCTGTTTGTCAACATGAGGAATCAATGGCTTCTTATTCCTTTGACCCATAGTTTAAACCAAGAATTACAAAGCAAGAATCCTACTACTACAGAAATTGTTTATGGTGGAGAGCAAGAATTCTAAATTTTTTAAATCTTTTACATTAAAAGGAAAGAATCCTAATCTCTATTATTATTGTTGGTGTTGTTTTTCTTCTTCTTCTTCTCATGATTGTTATTATTCATTATTTTGAAGGAGAAGACATGTTTAATTTTATGGTCGAGAAAATACAATCTAAAAATAATACTAAAGGCCCCTTCAGAATTCTAAAGGGTTTAAAGAGAAAAAGTAAAATTTTAAGAATTTAAAGCCGGGTGCTATTAAAAAACAAGTGCATAAAGTAATTATACTCGGCGGCCAACCCAGGATGCCTTAGCTTGCCTAAGCCTAAAATGTAGCTCCCCAAAAAATTATAGAAAATGTCATGTTAATATCATATGTCTTGATATTATATTTCGGCCCCCAAACCTTAAAGCATATTAATAAAATATCATGCTGCCGCAAAGAAATAAAATATAACTAGTTTTTGATATATCCAAAAACTAGTTATATTTTTTTCCATAAAATTTATTTATATATATATATATATAAATAACTTTCCTCAAAGTTTCTTGCTATCTAAGTTTTTATTTTTTATAAAGAAAGTACAAGACATATGCTATATGATATTGTCACGAAGAAAGACCACCAGTGGCACTTGGCTTCTTGGTAGAAAAGCTTGAGTGTAATTTCTTTGGGCGTTCCCCTTGAACTTATGCATGGGATTTTTTTTCTTAACAATCATAAATGGGCCGAGTACGAAGGAAATTAGGCCAGATATAAAATATATGGGCTTACACCCCGGACCACAATGGCTAAGAGGCGACTCTCCTTTAATTAGTCTCAGGTTCGTTGAAATATCTATGGCCCTAGGTGAACTGACTGCAGAGTAATCTGTTCATATATGATTTTTTTTTTTTTTTGGAATAAAGATGTTAAAAATAATGATCAATAAAAATGTTTAATTTCTCTTTATACAGAAAGATTGGATAAATAGACTAATCTGAATTCTACTATAAGAATCTGTAAACTGTAACACATGTTGATTGCTTAAAATTTTAACATTCCTTGACAAGAAAATCAATAAATAATAAATATTTTAGTTTAAAATATTCATAAATGTGATATATGTAACCAATTATTTTTATTAATAGCAGCATTAATATTTTTGTTTCATAAGTTTAAAGTCCAGAATTACGTACTAGCATAATTAAACCACTGTTTGATTAGGAATTTTTTCATTTTCTGCAAGCATATATAATTTCCTGGCACTGTTTACACAGAAACAAAATATTTACTGATTGGTAAGAATAAATAAACTCTTTTTATAGATTGCAAGGACTGACATAATTGATTACCACTTATAAAATCTTAATCGAAAATGTATTTTTGTCCCTTTGAATTGAATCAACCTAGTTAAATCTAGTATTTTTAATTAATAATGTAAGTTTAAGAGCACATAATCAATTATCAAGACACTATTTAAGTTATTTTTATAACCCTTTTCTTTTTTATTGCCGGCAACTT
Organism: Boswellia sacra; assembly: GCA_013180625.2. Classification (NCBI taxonomy): domain Eukaryota; kingdom Viridiplantae; phylum Streptophyta; class Magnoliopsida; order Sapindales; family Burseraceae; genus Boswellia; species Boswellia sacra. The sequence continues at coordinate 173,304 of SNVD02005260.1, forward strand.
CACCTCGGTATACAGCTTGTAATAGCACAATCAATGAACACAAACCATTGAACCCGGCAACCTCAACCAACACCATAGTCACTCCCCAACACCAACCATTGTAAAAACAAACCTCAACAGCAAGGAAATCGATTGTCACTCCCCACAAGCCACCAGAGTCGCACAAAGCAATCCCATCAAAATCCCCAGGCCCTATCATCACACCTAGCAAACATTACCATTGGAAACTACACCATTGCTTCATCCATTCCCACCCAAATCGAATTTAGAGAGAAGAGGGAGAGGAGGAGCCGGAGAGGGTGGTATCGGCACAGAGAAGTAGAGGAGGAGGCGGAGAGGGGTGGTGTGTTTTGGGCGTGAAAGGTAGAGGAATAAGAGAGAGAGGGCCTAGAGAAAGAAGAGAGAAGTTTTATTTTGATTAAGATTTTTTTATTAATTTTTTTGTTTTATTAAGATTTTTTAATTGATTACTTTTTTTATTTTAGCTAAAGAAAATGGCATTATGGTTTATTTGCTACTTCTTAGGTTAGATGATTTTTAGACATCGTTAACCGTTAACTATAACAGCCAGCGGTAGAGGGCCAATTATAGGTTTCAAAAACGTTAGGGATGAACTATGCTTTTAGCCAAACCCCAAGGATCAAATTAACTATCCCTCTTGAGTTTATCCTTCAAAACTATTTGAAAGGAAATGACTTCGTCTTTCATTGAATTTTCAAACTTATTATAACTCCCAAACATTTTTGCGGCAAAATGATTTTATACTCAAATATCGGGTCCACATCTTATGGTAGATGACGGGTCTTTAAATTTGATATATTAATTATCTAATAACAGGTAGACGAAGCAAGATGGAGCCCAACTAATGGCAAATATTTTTTAAACTGTATTTTCAATAATATTACTCAAACATGATCTAGTTGTTAATTGGATTAGTTATATAAAATTATTTGTGAAAATTTGAATATTAGTCAAATACCTTTTAAATTATTTAAAAATACCAATGGCAAATATATTTAATAAAATTTCCGTGAGATTGGTTTTTGGAAAAATCCTCACCCTTTAACCAATTACCAAAAGGTTCAACGCACAAATATTGCACAAATACAAAGATGAAGCAAGATTTAGAAGATTTTAAGATTAGTAGATCTCTATAAGACATTATATAATAATTATATATCTAACAATAAACAAGAGTACTATATTAAAAATTAAATAAATTCGACATACCTTTTATGGAAAAAAATATAACTAGTTTTTGGATATATCAAAAACTAGTTATATTTTATTTCTTTGCGGCAGCATGATATTTTATTAATATGCTTTAAGGTTTGGGGGCCGAAATATAATATCAAGACATATGATATTAACATGACATTTTCTATAATTTTTTGGGGAGCTACATTTTAGGCTTAGGCAAGCTAAGGCATCCTGGGTTGGCCGCCGAGTATAATTACTTTATGCACTTGTTTTTTAATAGCACCCGGCTTTAAATTCTTAAAATTTTACTTTTTCGCTTTAAACCCTTTAGAATTCTGAAGGGGCCTTTAGTATTATTTTTAGATTGTATTTTCTCGACCATAAAATTAAACATGTCTTCTCCTTCAAAATAATGAATAATAACAATCATGAGAAGAAGAAGAAGAAAAACAACACCAACAATAATAATAGAGATTAGGATTCTTTCCTTTTAATGTAAAAGATTTAAAAAATTTAGAATTCTTGCTCTCCACCATAAACAATTTCTGTAGTAGTAGGATTCTTGCTTTGTAATTCTTGGTTTAAACTATGGGTCAAAGGAATAAGAAGCCATTGATTCCTCATGTTGACAAACAGGAAAAAAAAAACGGAAGAAACCATGCATGCAGTGGACGATGATGAGCGAACAAGACACAGACGCTTTGTTTTTGTGGAGAAACCAAAAAACTAAAATTTTAGGTAATTTCATTTAAGGATATTTTAATAATAGAAAATGGATGTGTGGAGTTATTTTATGTGTAAATAGCTTCACCTTACGTTTAATTTGGGTTATGGATCAATCCATTGTCTGGTTCTCCTCTCCTAAGATTCCTTGATGATCACAAAGCTAGTCAACAATAATAAGAAGGGTGATGTGGTATATGCACCCCCAACTATATTCTACATACTACATAGTATACACCCCAATTTTACTAAAATTTTATAATACAAATATAACTATAAAGTAAACTTCTTCCTCCTATAATCTTCTGTTCTTTCTTGCGAATTTTAGGTTTCTTTTGATCTATAAATAATTTATATTCATGATTATGGACTGAGGTGTGTAGAGATTGCTAAAGGACATATTGAGATTTTTACATTGAAAGAATTTTAATTGAAAGTCTTTCTCAATTTGAGTAATGAACAAAAACCAAGTTCATCAATAAATTTCTTAAACTTCATAAATTATTCTTCTTTTTCAATAAATATTAATAGTATATATTTAATTTAATGAGGATACATATGAAATCTAAAGGGTATTTTAAGAAATGAGGTGTGTAGGTATATTAAGGGGTTCATAAGCCCATCCTGATGAGAAAAGATCAAGTAGTTGCCTAGCAAAGTCTCTTATTCTTTCTCCTTCGGTCTCTTTCGAAGTAGACTACATGGCCTTTTCCCCCCTTTTTTTGGTAGATTATGGAATGTATACTCCAAACAATTCTATCCTTTTTATCTTGGAGAGAAATCCTTTTCTATTTCTTTCTTTCCTTCTTTCTTTTTCAAAGAAAAATACACTTCACCCCTTGAGGTTCGCTAAAAAGACATTTCCCCCTGAGGAATTGGTTATTAAATGCCCAGTAAAATTCGAATTTTACCATTAACTTCAATAGCGTGAGGGTAAATTTGGAAACAAATTTACATGAAATAAATGTTGTTAGCTAAGTCAACAAACTTAAGTTAAATATGAAACCAAACTAGGTTTAGGTGTAATTTATTAAATAATAAATTTTATTATAAATTAATTAAAAAAATAAAAGTCTTCATCTTCTTAAACCCAGTTGCGTCTTCTTCTGGTGCAAAATCCCGTTTTTCGTCTTCCTCCATCGCAGCCTCCAATTCCTCCCTCGCCTTTGAAATCACATTTCTCCAATTTAGCTTCAAATCGCGCGCAAGAACAACCACCAAAGAGCCTTAAAAGCATAATCCCTTCACCATCACCGTAGCCTCACCATCGATTTTCACCAAAAGCTTTGAGGTGTCTTAGTAGATGGAAGAAATTAGGAGTTCTTTGATGTTTTTTGGGTTTTACAATAGAGAAATCAGAGGGGATAAACAAGAGGTGAGTTGCGATTTGCAGGTCACTAATCGTGGTTTGGAGTTTGCTGGGTTGCTAGGGATGTGTTTGGTTTGCACGGTGAGTCGCAATTATAGATTGCAATTTAGGTTCTGGGTTTGCAAGATAGTTTTTATTGAATTAAACGTTTGGAGGGCAGCGGTAAAAATGGAAAGTGGTGGGGAAGAGGAGTAAAGAGATTGTGGTTTCTGTTTTTTCAAATATATAATTATCTTTTTCAATTATTTTAAATAAATTTTCTTTTATTATAAGGTTATTAAAATGACGTGGTTTGATTTGGTTGGGTTTAGGTAGTTTTATATAATATTTAGGGCAAATTAGTCAGAAAAAGATGGATATAAGGGTATTTTTGTCAAATAGTGTATTTTATGTTCTGTCTAGCTCTTGTTTGATTGATTAAGTTAACGGCAAAAATCAAATTTTAGGGGATAATTTGTAATTACTAATCTTCTTGCTTTTTTTCTTTTCTTTAAAAAAAAAAAAGAAAGCTAAATATGTTGCAAACGCTTTTAGGAAGATGATAAGATTGACAGTCAAAATAAGAGAAGTTTAAAAGAATTTTCCCATGTTCATTAGGAACGTTATCTATTGAAATCGATCTATTATTAAGAGTGGGTAAAAACAAAGATAAAATTATGTAATTTTAGAATTCCTTAAACGATTTGATCTAATAAAAATTGTAATAAACCTATGAGTAATTTTATTTAGAACCCATTTCTTATCTTATTAGCCCCATCTCAAAATTAAATAAGGACATAATTATAAACAAATACAATAAATAAGATAATTAATTCTGGGTTAATGAATTCAATAAAAAATTCTCAATTCCTCCTTCTGTATCTAAATCTTTTTTCCCTATTTTCTCTCTAAAAATATCAATGATCCATCTCATCCTTTCTGTCACACGCTTATAAAGCATCTAGTTTTCATGTATTTCTCCACATTCTTGTATTCAAAATTTTAATATTTAAATTTGTATTTTTCTGTTTCAACTCCAAAACAACTTCAAGAGTTAGTTTAGCGACTTAGTTGTATTATAGTTTCACTTGTAATCTATATAGTTTGAAATCAATTTACATGCCACCCATCTCTTTCTCTCTCCCAAATCTATATTTTTTCTTCTCAAATTAATTAAACTTTATTTTTCTTTCTTTCTTTTTAAATTTTAAGTAATCACATACCCTAGATCTATGGACATCAAATCATCAATTTTTCTTTCTCTCTCTATATCAAAAACCATAACATAGAAATATTTGATTGATTATTATTTTTTTATATGAACTTGGGGAATTTAATAATATATGGAGAAGCAATTGATTATTGTTAAAACCATTATTTTTTTAATGTATCGTTGATAGTATTGTTTAAAAGATTGAAAAAAATTGGACTCAATTAAGATTAAATTTTTTTATTAAAAACTAAAAAATAATTCAATTAAATTTGTATCAAATAAGAGGTGAGGGCTAATGAGCAAAAATGGAGTTAATTAAAAATTAAGTGATAATTTAATTATGCTTAACATAAGTATATTTAAAATCGAATTTGAGTTTGATGAAAAATTATCTAAATTATACTTTTACCCTCATTAAATAAGAGCTCAAGGCTAATGTGATAAAAAAAATAGGGGCTGAATAGAATTACTTCAAACCTATTATTCTTGAAGCTTCGTAAATTTAATTAGAGATGTGCTTCATTAGAGATATACGTATTTTCTAAATTAGAGAACCCACCTATATATTGCTAATTAGGAAAAAATTACAGGTAAAAATAATTTGTAAATTGCACACAAGGTCTTACTTGAGTCTAGTGATGCACCTATATAGAATGCAGATTGTTATTGACAATAGCAGATTTGCTACATCATTTAAACTCTGTTCATAAAAAGTACTCAAACTTATTAAGAAATTATGAAGCGATTTCATATTTAAAAGTGAGATAGGCACCACTGTTCCTCATTTTTGACGTCTCCATCAAATTAAAGCGTCTAGAGGGCAACGAGATGGCTCCAACAAGAACCAAATAACGGAAAAATTAAGGAGGTTAATTAATTATATAAAAGCTTAGTAATGGCCATTGCCGGCCTATGTGTGGTAATTTCGTTGTGTTTTTGTCGTTAAAAAAGAGAAAGAATTATTTATTATGTATAACAAAGACAATAAATCATAATATCTTCCGAGGGAACTCTTCTAGTATTTCTCGGGAGGAGGAAGGAGTGATCCTAACATAATTCATAACAAGACTTTTTTTGAAATTAAAGCTCAGAAGGTTATGAATCCTCGATCCAACCCATAAGAAAAAGGTAAGAAAAGATTTCTCTGTGTGCATGGCATGCAATTATTCTTGTCATTCACCATAGTTGTTGACTCGTTGATTAACTGATCCCAATCTCTTCGGATCTGAAGCAGCTTGTTCCAGTTTGAGCCGCCTAGAAAATCAAATTAAGATCAAGGAGAGAAAAACATTCAAGAAATTTCAGGTTTGTCCTCCGCTGCACTATTATTGACATTATATGCTAAACTGTTGTTTGGATTGGAGAAGGAAATACTTATGAAAATTTATATTTTGATAATCCGGAACTTGTGTTATTATCGCTCAGCTGATAATTTATTTGACTTATTGAGCTATGGAATAATAAATGCAATAGAGATTCGTGAGAAAGCATCTGAAATCTTCATCATGTATTTTTTAAAAGCTATGGTGGAATCGTGTACTTGAGGACCCATTCGGTTCCGTATGGGACATTGACTCTTGAAAGTACTTCGAGAATGTTAATACCTATTTTGTCAGAACTACGGACCTGTCCGTCCCTCTTTCTGTTTGTAAAATACTATTGTAAGCCAATAACACATACATAAGCAATGACTTTTAGGGGCAGTTTAGTTGTTTCTTTGTTGTTTTTTTTTTTCACTTAATACTTAACATTTTTATTAGCACTTAATTTTAATAATTTAATGATATATTTATTTTTAATTATCAAATAAGTATTAAGTAAACTAATTAACTTTGATGTAATATGTTTACCCCTTAGAGTGTGTTCGGTCGCAAGAAAGGAAAAATGAGTTGTAAGAAAAATGGAGGGAAAAGAGTGGATACGAGAGACATTTTCCTTTGTTTGGTTTGACATTAGAATTATAGATGGAAATGAATTACCCATAAATTGATTGGACATAATTACACTTCAATATTAACATATATGCCCCACTATTAAGATATTTTGTGTTTATTATTTATTAAGAATTTTAATTTTAATTTGTATTAATTAATAATAAAATAAACATATTAGTATTAAGTTAATAATATGATGATAATAAATATTTTTAAAAAAATAATATTTCTTAAATAAAAAATATATATTAAATAAAATAGTAAAATAAGTAATTAATATTTTACTTTTAAAAATTCTAAAATAGGTGGTTTATTGACCACCGTAGGCCACCAACAAAGGCAGGCTTGTGAGTCAACGCCAACACCAATGGGATCGCCGATCGTCGATAAATGGAATCACTAGGTTTTTGTCAACATAGGCTAGTGGTTTTGCCACAAAAGGCAGTTGTTTAACCCATATTCGCCCCAATGCTTGCTTCTAAGGATTAAACGATCAATCTTAAGCCAACAAAAGTCACATAGTTTGATAGATTGCCGATCATCGATTGCATTAGTGTCAGCAATGACTCACACGCCCGCCTTCTTTAGTGGCTGATGATGGCCGAATGTCACTGAATTCCAAAAATTGTTTGCAAATTTTTTAAGAAAAATAATTATTTATTTTATAAATAACTTATAAAAGTTATGGTAGAAATTATTTTAATAATATGTTATTTATAAAATAATTTAATCAATTATTTGAATAAGGTAATTTTTTGAAATTAAAAAAATACAAGATTGGATTAGTAATATAATGTACTATTTCTAAGAAAACAAAGCTTTCCTCCTAAAGTTTTGAGGAAACCCAATTATCAAACTTTAAGGAAATAGGATTGTCGGTAATCCTCTTTCCTAAGACTTTTAATCAAACCAAATAAAGGATTTGAGTTTTCTCAGAAACATTGTTTCCTCCTTAGAAAAATTGTTTCCTCCTAGGGTTAATACAATCAAACACCACTAAGTATTAATATTTAATATAGTATAGACCTTAAAAACTAAATACTTAACAAAATTAAATTAAGATATCAACAACAATAATAATCAATAATTAATAATAAAATTACATATTATAAAAATACATATCTTCTTTAATATATAATTATGATCAATTAAATAGATATATTTATAAATAAAAAATCTTTTATTTATTATTTTTCATGAAATTTAAAAGCTAAAAAATTTAAATTTTTTTTAACAACCGTCGAAACTGGCAATAGTTGTATTGCCGAACACCCCTATCGCTGCCTACCATCAGTTATGTTACGCATCTAGTGATACCTCCGACAACTAGGGATGACAATTTTCCTCGCATGGTCTAGGCACCTGGATTTTCCCTGGTCAATTCGGGTGAAAAATAGTCCAGGTGCGGTATTGCCAATAAACCTCGCACCCGGCCTGCACCCGCATAATTCAAGCCATTTATCAAAAAAAAAAATGTATATCAAGACTTGAACCCATGACTTAGAAGTTGAATTTTAACTATTAATCACCAACCCACATACCTTTTTACTATTAAAATTGATAGACAAGTTTATTATTTTTTATATAATTTAATTAAAACTAATTAACTAGGTAAGATACTGTGTTTGAACTTAGGTGTTGAAAAACACATCATACAAGCTTTTCCACAACTACGAACCACATCTTTATAGCATGTTAGGCCACCTTACTTTATTTTATTCATTTCAAAGAGTTAAAGAAAAAGGTAAGAAAAAAAGTGGGGAAAATCCGGGGTTTTTTTGGGTGTGGTGCAGATACGGTATGTACAATCTCAAAACTCGCAAATACCTGTATCGGAAAAAACCTAAAAAATCCAGAGATTTTATAGGGATTAGGGGGAAATTTTTTTGTCCGGTGCTGGTGCAGAAACTCCAATCCCACACTAGCACCCGAATTTTGCCATCTCTACCGACAAAAACAGGAATGACTTTGCTTGATTTACAAGGAAATCTATGTTTATTTGGAAGATATGATGGTGTTTGGCCATTCAAGGCCCATAAATATTTGGGTGGTCAAATGTTTCTTAACTTTTATGGTAAAACATCATCCTATCTTCCAAAAAACTCAAATAACCTTGTAGGTCGAGTAGAGCCGACCATGGTGGTGCTAGAGGTGTCGTTGGGCGCTTGACTTCGATGGTAGCCAATGGCGATAACGACGACTATCCGATGACCTCCCCTATTATTTTATGAATTTGAAACTAAATAAAATAATATTTTAAATATAAATATATTTGTTATTATAAATTGTATTTAATGATATTTTTATTAATCAAATATAAGGGGTACTTGTGGAACAAAAACTTGTCAAAGCAAAAAGACATTTGTAATTAAGATTTGAGTGAAAAATTTTCACTTTTGTCTTATAAGTGATTTATCGCTTAAATTAAGTGATAATTTTGAAAAAAAATTAACCACTTAAATCTTAAATCTTTTTTGATTTAGGTGATAAGTGGGAAAAGCAAAAGGTACCGTAGAGTATCAATAGCACAATTTTTTAGTCATAAAACCATATAAATAGTTGATCATTATTTTTGCAAACACAATCCTTTTCTTTTCTTCATTTTCTTTTTGAGATGCATTCAAATTTTTATATTTGGTTGTTATAATTATAAATTTATAAGAGTAACAAGAATTTGTTATATTTGATCTACATTTTCTGGCCAAATAATGATTGAATTTTGGGCTTTGACAAGTAACTCGATGTTCTCTCAAATTTAAAAAATCATTTATAATTGATTTTATGTTAAATTTTCTTTGTAATTGCTCTTTCAGTGCAAGAGAGAAATTGCTTTTGCTAGATTGACAATTTGATAATTTCTAAGAGAATTAAGTGGTGTATGAGAGGGAAAAAAATATTCAAGTGAATGAGAAGAGTACAAATTACTGATATAAAAACCAGAGAATTTGATAGATATAAAAGAGTGAGTGGTATTTCTTTATATAGAGTAACAATCATTAGGAAACTTATTCATAAGAGAAATCTCAGGTTATGATAGAGGAAGTTAATTAGACGTGAGAGTCATATAAAAAATGTACAGGATATATATATATTTTTTTAACGCATTTATTTTTCAACAATATTTACAGGATGGACGCAGCTGCACAAGCAACTGGTTCAATACTGGCCGGATCTGCAGTAAACGCAGGTGGCAAAGACATATTCAATTATTTGAAGCATAAATTTCGTTACGTTAAGAATATGAACCAGAATTATGCCAGACTTGAAAAGGAGAAAAACTATCTCTTTGCTGAAGAAAAAGACGTAAAAATAAAACTGGAAAACAATAAACAAACAATGAAGAAGACAACCAGATGTGAAACATGGCTAGATGACGTGACGAAGATTAAAGTTGAGATGGCAAACTTGGAGACCAAATATGAGAATAGCTGCAAATGCTTCTATGGATTCTGTCCATTTCCTTGTCGCCTGAAGCTTGGTAGAGAAATTGTAAAAATGAAAGAGGAAGTGGTTTCTCTGAAAAATCAAATTCGCGAAATAGAGGTTATGGTGGAGATAAAGCCAGCAGTGCCTCAAGTTCCATGGAGGCTAACCGAGGAAATAAAAGAGTTGCCCTCACTTACCGAGCATGTAAATATGTTAAAAGAGTGTCTAAGAGATGACTCATTGAAGAGAATCTGCCTATGGGGACAACCAGGTGTTGGGAAAACTACAATATTGGAAAACGTGCATAATGCAGTTGTTCTGGAATTTGAGATTACCCTTTGGGTAACTTTAAACTCAGATGGAAATAGAAATCTACAAAGTGAACTTCTGAAGCAGTTACATATAAACGCGGAAGAAAACAGCAGTGACGACCAAAGAGCAGGCATGATATCGGAAAAGCTCAAGGATAAAAGTTACGTTTTGTTTCTTGATGAAGTTTCTTCAGAGATTAGTTTGGAAAGGGTTGGCATTCATGATAAGCATCAACGTGGAAAAGTGGTCTTTGCGTGTACCGAGAGAAATACCTGTGGCCTGACCGATGAGGATATCCATGTATGGAGATTGTCTGATGAGGATGCTCAAACATTGTTTTGGAAAACAGTTGGTGGAGATTTCAAGGATAATAGAGACATCAAGAAAACGGCAAAACTAATTATCCAGGAGTGTGGTGGCATGCCAAACATTATTAAGATTATTGGGTCTAGCTTGCGGAAAAAGTCTGATCCAGCCCTATGGCGGTCTAAATTGGAGGAATTAAGAACACCAAGTATGGAACCAAAGCAACAATGGGATGAATTCTACAGGCCCTTTAAACTTGAATGTGACAACCTAAAAGCTATGAAGAAATTCTTGCTATATTGGGCAGTTTTCCCAGCTGGTTATGAGGTTCACCGAGACTACATTATTGAATGCTGGCGAGCAGAAATGTTCTTTGAAAACTACAGAAAGCTCGGGAAGGCACGCGACAGAGGAAATGCTATATTGGATGAATTTGTCGATAAATCTCTTCTGGAAAAGGGAAGAAAAGTGGCACATTATAGGATGTATGAGCATTTTCAACGGGCAGCACTAAGAATCGCCAATTGCAATAAAAGTAAGCGCAGAATTTTGGTTGATGAGGTAGAAAAGATTGAAGAAAACGAATGGGAACATGCTGAAAGAATCTCGCTGGTTGGCAATTTGGGCCTGTCTTCTTTGCCTGAATTGTCTAAAAGTAGTGGAATCTTGACATTGTTCCTCCAAGAAAGCAGCTTGGAAAATATTCCTATGTCATTTTTTGGGTATACAACTTGCCTTCAACTTCTTGACTTGCATAAAACAAGTATCGGGTCCATTCCATCATCTATCTCCATGTTGGAAAATCTCAAAGCATTATTCCTAAATGAATGTGAGAATTTAGCACAGCTCCCTCCTGAGATAGGAAGTCTCGGGAGCCTTGAAATCCTCAATATACATCAAACTGCAATTCATAGTTTGCCCGATGAAATAGGGGAATTGACTGCTCTGAAGTGTCTCCGAGTCTCATTTAAGGAAACTGTTGCCAATCACAACTCAGATGGACACAGGATGATGATTTCTCCGAACATAATTAAAAATCTACCTTCATTAGAAGAGTTGATGGTTGAAGTAAATCGCAACATCACAAGCTGGGGCCAAAATGTGGAAAGTATTGTGTCAGAAGTTGCTGCCCTGGAAAACTTGTCTACACTTTGTTTTCATTTTCCTAGAGTGGATTGCTTCAAGACTTTCATTGATGAAAGTAAATCTTGGAATGGGAACAACACACAGTCCGGCGGCAATTGCTTCAGATCATTCAACATCCTCATTGGTGATCCCTGCAGAAGTGGTCCCTGCAGTCAAGTAGACATCTCTGGATGCTCAGCTGAAAAGTATTTAAGGTTTTCTGCAGTTGACGGAATATTTCCTAGCGCCGTTTTAAAGATATTAGAGCAAGCTTGTGCGTTTGAGCTGATTGATCATAATGCTGCCACCTTATCGGGCTGTGGTGCTGATAATCTAAAAGGGCTTGAAGCTTGTATAATTGAAGATTGCGGTGAAATGACTACCATCATTGATGGTGATCGCATGAGAGGAGTTGCATTTGAGTGCTTGAAAAAGTTACACATAAACCGTCTCCCAAAGTTAGAGCACATCTGGAATGGTCAGATAAGATCTCGTAGTCTCACCATGCTCACAACTCTAACGGTAAAAAGTTGTCCCAGAGTGAAAAGGCTATTCTCAAAATCGATGGTCAAACAACTTAAGCAGTTACAATATCTGCAAGTTGAGGACTGTGACGAGATTGAAGGGCTTACTGAGCCTGTTGAGGAATGTGTAGTGATTGAAGGGATCACTGAGCCTATAAATCATTTTCTTTCGTATTTCCCCAAATTGAAGAATTTGCAGCTCAGTGATCTGCCAAAATTGTCTAGTATCATTGATGGTGATGGTGTGGGAGGAGTTGCATTTGAGTGCTTGAAAAACTTACACATAAACAGTCTCCCAAGGTTAGAGCACCTATGGAATGGTCAGATAAGATCTGGTAGTCTCTCCATGCTCACAACTCTAACGGTAAAACGTTGTCCTAGTGTCAAAATGCTATTCTCCAAGTCGATGGTCCAACAACTTAAGCGGTTACAATATCTGCAAATTGAGGACTGTGAAGAGATTGAAGGGATTCTTGAGCCTGTAGAGGATTGTGTAGTGATTGAAGGGATTACTGAGTCTGCAAATCATCTTGTTTCGTATTTCCCCGAATTGAAGCATTTGCAGCTCAGCGGTCTGCCAAAATTGTCTAGCATTTGCCCTCTTTCAACAGCATGGCCTTCCTTGGAGGCCATAATGATTAGGGCCTGCGACTCGCTAAGAAATTTCCAATCCATCTTCGGAGAAGCAACCAAATTAAACGAGATCAAGTGCCCTCGAACCTGGTGGGACAGCTTGGAATGGACGAACGAGGCTGTTAAAAGTCGTTTACAAGAGTTCATGGAACCCATATGAGGAAAACTCATGTACACAACATATTGAAGCCCAGTGCAGCCTTGCTCCAGGTAACGCTGAACAACAAAGCAGTTGTTGAAATTGATTATTTTGAGCGAGGAACTAACATGTTGTAGCTCGTGTCTGCTTCTATCGAATACTCGATCCAACTATCTCTCTACTTTTATTTGTTCCATCGTCTTAATATGCATTAAAGGAGAATACTCATTCAGTGTCCATTATATGCTTTCTTTGATCTGTCTTTTTGCACTCTGATATTTTCTTCTTTTACGATCATTTGAGACCCTTCTTGGAGATCTTCCATAGATGTATTCTTTATAAGCTCATGTCTCATTAGCAAGCTATTTGTTATTTGTCAGGAATGAACCACACATTTTGTCAGATTTTTTTATTCACATTTTTAATTAGTACTTCTAATATTTGAACATAAATCTATTTAATTCACTTGCTGCAGTTTTTCCGGTTCTGTCGCCAGAAAAAGAAGTCCTGTGAAGTCTGAATTATCTTTCATATCCATCCACATCATACAATCTCGCTTTATTTTGCTCTTGATGACTTCTCTGCTGTTCAATGGAAGTCATCTGCTAGTTCCCTGTACATTTGAATGCTTGACTGCATAATTATATGTCGTTAATCTCCGCGTTTAGTACCCATGTGATAAGCTTAATTTTCAGATATTATTTCTATACCTTTCTCAATCAAATAATTATTATTTCGTGAATTTTCTATTTAAAATAATGTAAATTCGTTTCAATGGACAGGTTGGAGATTAAGTAAAAGAACTCATGGAATTTGAATTAAGAAAATCGAAGATATCAAGGATGGCTGATTCAATTAAAAAAAAAAAAAAAAAGAGAGCATTATTGGAAGATTTCCAGGCAGAAAAGGACTTTCGCTTTTTTTTTTTTTTTTTCTGAACACGTCATAGTATTTTGGGCATAACTTTCTCTATAAAGATCAGAATGAGGTGATTCTTGAGTCGATAGCTAGCTAATTGACAAATCTAAATTCGATATGTTGAAGATTTTCTGAATATCAGACGTTATCAAAGGACAAAAGGAGGTCCTAAGTTACAAATCTGGAAGAGGACAACAGGAAATTACGAGAGACTTGAAAAGAGACAGAGAACGAGACTCGCCTAGAGAGCAGGGGGTTCTCAATTTTTCCTCTTCTTTAACTCTTCTTGTATTCTTTTCAAGATGTTCAACCTCATGTTTGTGATTTTCTTAGGTTTTGTCATGGACTAATCTTTTTATTGTCTCGGGATATATGTAGCCTGGTTGTGAATACCTAAATGTTTCTTTTGTTTATTTAATTCTGAATTATTCTCACATTGTTGAGTGTTTCATTTTGAATTTTGTGCTTGCAAATGCTTAGCCATCATTTGCATGATCTGAGATTGAATTTTTGATCGAGGAATAATAAACGTCTCAGCTTGGGTATGAAATACCATGTGGAATTTGCATGATAGAGATATCTATGGACTTGGTTGTTTAAAAATCGAGTTTCTTTGTTCTTAATAAGTTCTGACAGGTTTAGAATTTTTATAGAGATGTATCAAATTTGCTTATTGGAATAATTTAGTAATGCTTGCGAGAGCTTAGTAAATAGATGAGGGAATTCAGCTACATAAACAGTAGGTAGATTAATTTAGCCATGAAGAAATTACACCCCTGGATATTTAAGTCATTGAAGTAAATCATTATGTTATTTGTTTTTATTTTAATTAGTTATCAACTCTTTTCTAGATTAGTCAAATAGCTCATAATTTAATAGTTTTTTTTTTGGGAAATTTTTAATACTGTTCGGATCCTTTTGGGACAATACTCTTACTCATTATTTTATTACTTGTGATGATTCGTGGACTTACGATTTTATCCATCACCATGAAACGATTTATCAATGTTTGGTTAGCTATTTAGCGTTGCATGGAAGTTTATGAAATAAAATCAAATAATAGAAACTTACAAAATACGACTCCATCCTGAGATTTCATAACTTTATAATAACATTCTTTTAACTTTAATTTCAGCATGTGCAAAAGCGTAAAATATTTTATATACTTTTTTTTTATATAATTGAGTAGTCTATCTTTGAAAAATCAAATTAGTTTTTCTTCATAAAACATGTATCAGTATATATTTGTGATAACCTCTGGTTTACAAATATAAAATTAGTAAATTATCAATTTTAATAAATAAAAAACTTTTATATACAAATTATCATGCCAAAATTCATTACTTTTAGATAATTCTAAGTTATTGAAAATAAGAACAAAAGTTTGAATAATAAATTTTGAAGTAGTTTTGAACTTAAAATGTCATGAAACATTATAGTCAAAATTTTCATTTTTTTAATCATGTATCAATGTAATAAAAAATATAAAAATGTGGTTGATCAACTCTAAAATTAGCTATAAGACATTTTACCAAACTTCCCATCCACGGCAAAGCTAGAATTGGGTGGAGCAATATGAAACCCAGATATACTTAAGGATGATTTTAATCTATATAATAGTAAATTTGGATGATTTTAATTATTTTTTTATACTATCAATTGCTTATTTCTAAGAATAATTTTAATTGATATAAATATATAGAATATGATATATTATGCATAAATAGATTAAAAAATTAAGTAAATTATATGAATTAAATATGACGTGATTATAATACGTGGGTGACACGTTTAACCAGTGGCGGATGCAAGATTTTATCTTAAAGGGGGCACCTTTAATGTTTCAAAATTAATGTTTAAAAAAAATCTCAATAGTATAAAAGAAATTATTTGAAAAAAGAATAGATATAGATATATAGGAGACATAGTAAATCCTATCTTTCAAAATTAAATAATCCTAATACATAAATCAAAGTATAAAATACTATTACTTTATAATTTATTTTATAAATGCACATTACTATGATCATTGACAAGTATTTATATTTAAAAAATGTTGCATAATTACTTCATTATCATATATGAAAAAAAATATTTATAATCCTATATTAGCATTATAATCCAAAAGTTGAGTTCTATGTTTAAAATTTGCAAATAAACATTTACATTAATTTCAAGATAACTTCGTATCGAATTGTTAACATTTTTCTTATATATGATGATGTCAACTTAAAAAAGAATTTTCTTTCAAATTATCTCTCCATTTTTTTTTCAAAATCATTAATTTATAATAACCATTAAAATTTACCCAAAAAGGCTACAAATGCGTAAACATAATAAGAAGACTCAATCATAGCTTTTATTTTTAAAAGAAGTTTACTAATTTTTACACTAATTGCTACATATAAATTATAAAGAGAAAGAAATAATACGAATATGATATGTAATATAGTTATAGAAATATAAGTTTGATAGCCTACTAGTTTAAAAAGGAAAAACAATTTAAAAACTATTGTTCAAGAAATGTGTAATTGTAAATTATAAGAAATAAGGGAGTAAACAGAATTTTTCAAAGTTTCGAAGGGGCCCAAGGCCCCTGGGTCCCTTCTTGGGTCTGCTTCTGCGTTTAACAACGTGTCGTATACATGATAATTAAATGGGTCAACATGCATGACACTAATTGACATTTCTAGATATACTTTTTGCACCCCCTCAAATTTTAAAATTAAAATCTTATCCTACAAATTAGATACCACATATGCAACTATTATACTCAATTGAATATAATACTAATCTTTTATTTAAAATCCATATAATTAAAATTTCTCTTTCGTTCAAATCTCCACATGTGAAGTTAATTTTGACTTCTAAGCAAGGTTGGTTTCTTTTCAGAGTAAGGATCATCTGTTGATCTAATTTCTATTTAAGTTTTCTACTTAAGCTAAAAGTTTAAACTAGTGGTTGTGGGCTCAAGTTTTCTTGCATGTGAGTCGGACCTCATAATCTCTTTTGGGTTTTTTATATGGGCCAATATAATTTCTTTTTTAATTTATAGTGGGAAGATTCGAACATTTGACCGTTGGCTCAAAAGGACTCTGATACTATATTAAGTTTGTACTTTACCTAAAAACTTAAGCTAGAAGGTGTAGGCTTAACATTAGTTTTATACTTCAATACACTCCCTCATGTGCAAGGCCTCATGTTTTCTTGAATATGGACCCGGCTTCCAACTTCTTCAGTTATTTTTATTTTTATTTTTTTTGCGGGCCAATTTAATATCTTTTTTAATTAACAGTAGGAGGATTTGAACTTTAGACCGTTGGGTCAAAAGGCTTTGATACCATACTAAGTTTGCCATTTACCTAAAAGTTTAAGCTAGCAGGTGTGGACTTAACAATAATTTTATCCTTTAATATGAATGGTTAAAATTTATCTTTATAAAGATCAATCTTATGTTTCTGCCTAGTTGGCCATCATTAATTCTAATAATTAATATAAATTACTAGCAATAGAAGGATTTCTTGCGGTTTTTCAAATATTTACATGCAGCATGATTAATCTTTATTTAGTCAAATTTGTGAAATATTTTGTAGATTATAGATCATATCTATCTGATTAGACTTGAAAGGCCTTTTTTTTTTAATTTTAACATATGAGTTGAAATAACTGAAATCAATATTTTGACTTATGTCTTTATTGATGTTCATAATATATATTGATTGTATTTTTATCATTAAAAAAATTGTAACTCAATTAGTTATATCATAACACAAATTATTTGATAAACTAATTACTTTGATAAAACATAAATATAATCCCATAATTACACATTTAAAATGTTAAGTTGTAAGCTTTTTATTTTTCTTTCCTTGACAAAAACTTTAAGTTTGGGGTTGAAAATTCAACATAGGGTCATAAAACATAAGTTTGATCATGGATAAAAGGATTTTTGTCATTGGAGAGAAACGTTCTTGCCCTTCACAAGAAATTTTTTGTGTTAAAAGCAAGGGAGAAATTCTAGAGCTAGGAATCATAAATATTGATGGATGGTGAGAAATTTTTTTCATGGCTAAGAAAATTTGTGATAAATTTTAAATCTTGCTATAGGACTAAAAAATTCTAGTCTAGGGTTGGAAACCTTAAATTCTAGTGGTTAGCTATCTATTTCCAATAATTGGTGAGGATTTATCTCAACCTCAAAATGAAATTCACTTCTAGGGCCAAAACTCAATATAGAGTCGCAAATATGAAAAAATTGTCTAAGTGAAGGAAATTTCTCTCCTCTGACAAAAATTTAAGTCCAAGGTTGAAAATTCCATATAAGGTCATAAAACAATAGTTTTAGTCAATGGCACAAAAAATTCCTAACCTTGAGATTGTAAGAATTGTAGTATAGAGCAAGAAATAATAAATTAAGAAAATTCTTTTTGCGGGCCAGAAAATTTCTTGCCCTATATTAATTTTCATTTTTTTGTTAGATAAAAAATTTCTAGTCTAAGGGAAAATTTCTACAAGAATTTTATAGTAAAAAAGAAGGAGGAAATTAAAAATAAAAAAGGTAAGTTAATTAGTACTTTAGATATTCTACAGATCATGAAGAAAGAGATCAAGAAAAATGAAAAGAGGAAGGATTAAAATATAATGTGTAATGCCCATTGGGCTTCAATAAACATAAACCTAGCCCATCCCAAAATTTTTTAACAAAAACAAAACAGGGGAGAGAGACAAAAAGGGGGGAAAAAGAGAGAGGGCCCTCTTTCCAGCCACCCCTGTTGTGTTAACCATCAACTTACAAACCTTGACTGCTAATTTCTACCAAAATTCAACGAGTCTCCAGCCCCATGATATGTCGCTTCGAAGCTCCTTCCGTCTTCTTTCGATACATATACATCTTGTCATTGGATTCTCTACAGATTTTGCAGATCGAAACTTAGAAGCCGACAGCTTCCTATGCATTTTTTGACAAAAGCTAGTGAGTTACCAGTCAATCTTTATATTTGAAGCTTGTTCCATGGTCTTTCTAACCACACCTTTTTTGTGGCATATTGATAGGTAAAACTCGCATATCATGGAGAAATGGGTTTTGGTCACTATTCATTTTGCCGGTGACGACTACCGGTGACATTTTCTAGTGAAGGTTTTCGATCATTAAACAATTATTAGAACATTTCTTAGACAAAAAGGAGCTTAAATTCAATGAGTGGATTATATCTCAAGATTTCTTTTATATTTTAGTAAATTTAAATATTTAATTTTCCATATGTTTTAAATTATTAGTTAATTTATTAATAGTTTTATTACTATATTAATGATGGATAAGAATGACGAATGATTCATTATGATATTTTGAAAAATAAGTGTGTGCAAAGTATTAAATTTTAGATAAAAGAGATGTTTATGGGTGGTGCTAGTAAATTAGTGTTTTGAGTATGAAGTAAATTTTGTTTTGATATGTTTGAGTATTAGAGAAAAATGAATTTAAAGTAAAAGTTGTAGAATGAATGCACATCACATGTTAAGGGAAGTAGAAAGTTTGTTCATAGTTAGGAATAGACATTTATAATTATATGAATTTATATTATAAATTGAAGTATTTAGTTATTTTTCTTGTTAACAAATATATATGTGTGCGTGTGTGCGTGTGTGTGTGTGTGTGTCTGCGCGCGCGAGTGTGTGTGTGTCTACAGACACACACACATATACATATATTTGGAAAGTGTGTTTTTGTTTTAAGACATGTAAGAATGATGGTTGGTTTTATACTCAAAATCATATCGATTGTTTTGAAGAATTGGAAATTAGAATTTTCTTCCAGTAGGGGTGACATTACAAAATTCTGAAACTGTCTAAATGGGGTGAACTGCAAATTCTGAGAATTGCTCCAAAATTGTAGGGACCTTAATGCAAAATTCTAAAATTTTTGGATATTCACAGATTTTGCAGTGAAGTCATGATTTTTTAAAGATTTTGGAAGTCTTGAAATTTCGAATATTTAAGTATTTTAAATACAAGGTAAATAATCTATGTTTTGGTTTTATGGTTGAATGGTAAGTTTCAATATTGAAGTGTTAAGAGAAGTGTTAAAACCTTTAAATGCTATAAGTTTGTATTATGAGTATTTAGGTCAGCAATCTTGTACATTTAGAAAGAAAATCTTTATAATGTATTTTATTAGTGGAAAAAAGTGTTTATGTCTCTTGAAGCCTATTTGAATGGAAATGAGTGTTATACAGAAAGCAAGAGATTTTTGGGATAAAAAGGAGAACTACATTTTTAATCGGTGAGTTGAAAAAGTATTTTATTTTATGGGTTATAATGATTTATAAATGCCATTTTTATAGATATGTTAAAACATTTCAAAGAGATTTAGAAGACTTATTTTCTAGATCAACTAAGAACATTTATTAATGTTATTTAGTATTGTATGAATATATTTACAAGAATATTTTAGTAAAGTTGGAAGTTTATAAGTCAGTTCCTATAAAAATCTTGAATATAAATTTAATATTATTTATTACACTTGTTTTCAGTCATTAACATATTTAAGAGTTAGTTTTCAAAATAGTTCAAGACATTATTTTTAGTTTCAAAAATAATACCAAATAAAGATATAGCACTTCAAAAGGAAAAATTCAGATTCTATATATATTTGAAGTGTTTTCTAGATTATTATAAATGCATATTTTGCAATTTTATAGACAGTGCAAAAGTAGAATATTTACAATTATTTTTCATATCAATTTGATTTAAGGATTTCTTAAAATATTTGAAAATGCTCTTTCAGATGTTTATCATGGATTTAAAAGAATTCAAATATTGTCAGCTTTTGCTTGCATCAATTCTTCAAAGTTTGATAAAGTTGCATAAAAAAGCAAAGGTTTAGCATATGAAGCAGTTTTGAAAAGAAAATCAGTTTTAGCAAAAATAAGAAAGTTCAATTATGTTATACTAAGCTAAAACCCAACTTACTTAGACTATGAGATCATAGATTCAAACAAATGGTTATAGTCCTTTGAGGGTAGCTCTGTGCATGTATATGACCAGTTTAGGAGGCCTGTGTGATATTTTAACTGGCCAGGCACAGATAACTCTACCTGCATGATGTTAGATCTTACTAGGTGTGAGAAGTTTCATATAGGCCTGTGCGATGTTAGATCTCGCCAAGTATGATGAGTCAGCTTTAAGGGTACTTGTTTAATACAATCAAAAGTGTTTTAAATACATTTATAGGAATAAGTTTTTTTTAAAAAAAAAAGCAGCATTATTTACAGAAGTAATTTGAAAGAAGATTTTTAAGGAAATTATGTTTTAAATAAACTAAAGTGATGATTTTAATATAAATATCATGAGCTTTGTTTTATAAGATTGAGAAACATTCTTTTATTATTATTAAAGTATAGAAACAAGCAGAAGTATCTGAAGAATATCATTAAGTAAAAGTTTATTTATTATAAAGTATTATGAAAGTTTTGATAAAAGTTTCTACAAGTATGGCAATTTTTCTTAAGTATAAATGAAGTGAGATTTTCTAATAGGTAATACACTGTATGATTTCTAGATTTTTCATAAACAGTCCTTTTGATAAACTAGGAAAGAAAAGAGGTTGCATTTAGAGAGAGAAAAATGTGTTTTGCAATGTTTTGTATCGTTTGATGTTTAGTGTATATTTTACGTTTATTTTATAGAAAAGATTGATGTGCAGGGTATTTATTACTGTTTATATAATTTAAGAATATTATTTTGTCTTGGTAAAGAAATTAAATATTTCTATAAATTATTTTCTTTACAATGAGTTAAGAAAATGTGTAGTATTTTTACAAGAATGAAGCTTACAAAGAAAGTTTGAGAAGAAAGAGTTGATTACATGTTTTCTAGAAAGAAAAGTACACTAATTTATTTTGAAAGGGATTAATTGTTATATAGTTATTTTGAGAAAATGAGATTTTAGAAAAAGAGTTTTATTTAAGAAATGAGTTTGTAAAAGAAAGGAATAAATAAATTTTATTTTTTAAAAAAAATTATATTCACTTAGCCTTCAGCTCACTCATTTCCTATTTTTTGCCGACCAAATACTACAGGTTTGGTGCTAAGCAGTCTCTGATGCTAAGGGAGGCCACACGATGTATGACTAGTTTTTGTGCATTAAAAGCCTTTCATTTTTATTTATCTTTGTATAAATTTTCAAATATTACGTATGTTGAGCATGAGCTATATTTATCGTTTAGCATTTGATGGTCGACAACGACAAGAGTCTTAGAAGAAGTTGAGTTGAGAAATATTTTTAGAAGTGTTAAACCTTGCGGGTTTTGGCAGGGGGTTGAATCCAAAATATAGGCGAATTTCTGCCGGATTTTCATTAAAATTTTCTAGAGTATTTTTAGGTAGTTTATATAAAAAACCTAAACTAGAAATACTTTTTGTTTTAAATGTTTTTATCAGCGCAGCAAAAGTGTAGTGAGTAAGTTATTTGAAAGGTTGTTCTCTTAGTAAATAGTTCTAGGCACAGTTCACTCACGTAGTTAGGAGCGGGTCATGACATAATGCGTGAGAAAACCTTGAAATACAAAACAGTGATGATTATTCCATGATTAGTTCTAGACTTCATGTTGTCATTCTAGACAAGAGGATGGGGTTCACATCTACTGGTCTCAATACACATATAATTAAAATTCTAAATGGTAGTCTTTAGAATTAAATCTCCACAAAATTTTTTGGTCCTTATTGTGCTTTCCATGCTACATATCTAGTTGTAGACTTCTCCTATCTCAATTTTAGACAAAATAATATTCACTTTCTCCTATAAATCTTGAGAGATAAAAGAGAGTCTTTATTTTTGTACTTCAGATATCATATCCATTTGCCTTGAAAGAATGGAAATATATATATACACAACTCTAGTTTGGTTCCTTATAAATATATATGGACATGTAGTCACTGTAAAGTTTGTGATAAAGATGAAAACAACATCAAGATAACACTAAACATCATATGATTCATATGATCACATACGAATGGCATCCAATGAACTAAGAATCAAGGGATTCCTCTAAATCTGATAAAGGTGGAAGCTCAAGGATTATTGATTATGGATTAATTGGAACTAGGCAACAAATAGTCGAGCATTCCTAGTTATGGACCCTTCTCTCTTGTTTTTTCTTTTCTTCTTCTTCTTCTTCTTCTTCTTCTTCTTCTTCTTTTTTTTTTTTTTGGGAGAAAAACGAAGAAATCCTGCAAAACAAATGAAACATAAATTGCCAAGTGGATAACTTATCATCTTCATGTAAATCTAGACCCTGATCTTTTTTTTTTTTTGTATGCACAATAATTTTCATTAAATAGATGGGTACGTATCTTATTCAAATTAACAAATTTAATTAAATGATTATAGGAGTCTGAATGTGTCGAATGACTATTTCAACCTATAATGATTGATGGAAGCCATCTATCTAATGATAGAGACAATATCAATATAATTTGGATATATCTAAGATTGTAAGCAAAAATGTTCTCCAGGGTCTGATTTTTATTTTTAAATATATTTAATTTGGATGTTTTGCTTCATAACCATAGTTATTTTATAAAAAAATCTTATTTTATTCTTAGCTGTTAGCTTCAAAGCTAATGAAATCCATTAGATGCAGTTAGATGATTAAAAACTTCAAAAGAATGCTGTGATATAAATGTCAAAGTTTTATTTTGCCCGATTTGAGGGCTAGCTTCAAGGTCTAGTAGGCAATATTAACCCAAAAGTTAATTGTAACAAACTATTTTTTAAAGTTTTAGGAATGTTTGCTTTTTTCTCGGAGGTCTTGGATAAGATTGATTCCCAGACAATATAATTTGAATAGTAAAAACTAAAAATTTAAATTTTTCTGAATGCAAATGTATGAATTATATATTATTAATCTAATTCTGTAAAATGCCCTTATAATGTTTATTCATGATCAATTTGTTTATAACTTAATTTTTTATATTTAAAAAATTATTATTTACTCCTGATTTTATATTATGGTTCTCTAGACATTTTTAAAAGTATTTGATGATCACTCAACTGATCCATGCATCAAATTTTTGAAAAAATAACTTCTTTACACAATTATACACATTCAAGTAAATCAAATTCATAATAATTATTTGTATGCAGCTACTTTTACTATATAAAATAAAATCACAAGTGAAAATATATAATACGTTCAAATAAGAACATATGTGTAAAATATTAGTTTTTAGACTTTTCGATTTATATATATATCATTCAGAATTTTTTTTATTGATAATGTGACATTAAGTGAATATATAGAAAACGAATATAAGAAAGTCGATATAATAAATGCTAGCTGATAAATAATACAGTATTGAATAAATGTCATAATAATTTTTATGCAATATGTGAAGGGTTAATCTTTTTATATTCCAGCTTATACAGGTTTCTACTTCATTCAATGCATTTAGATTTCTAAAAAATAAAATAAAAGAAGAAGAAGAAAGTCCCTCATACGATATTATTTTGGGAATTTATGTCCCTATAACTACTTTTGAATAGTTTATGTGGCATCGATTATTCATCAAAAAAAAATATGATGGTAGTTTATAGAAGAAAGCATTGACTCGGAATGCTCACAACTCATAAAGCTTCATCAAGTATGAGAGAGACTAAGGATGAAACGAAACGATCAATTTGCTCAACATACCTGCTGGGAGAGTTGTCGGATGATATCTATCTGGCATATACAATGGATGACTTTGGATCAGTCTTTGTGTACTTGAGGTTAAGCTGTTTCTCTAATTCAGGACATCGTTCGATCACCAGCCTAGGAAGAGAGTTAACGAACCTTAGGCTTGTAGGCAACAACCTCAACAAGGGACAACCCTCAATTGCCAGCTCTTCCAGCGAAGAAAAAAAGTGAATGATATCAGGGATAGTAGCCAATTTGGGGCACTCAGCAATATGTAGCTTCTGAACGGAAATGAAAGATTTGAGGCTGATGGGCAGGGAATCCAGTTCGCTGCAGTGCAGAATACTCAAATATCTAAGCGTGTTGAAACTTTGCAGAACTTTAAACAGAGTATGGAGAGTGTCACAGTCGGACACTGTAAGTTTCACGATAGAGTTCGAGTTTCTATCTTTGTCGGGTAGGTTTTCAGCCTCTTTGACGTTGTGGACAACAAGGGAGGGAAGGGATGGTAAACGTGATAGTGAATCGAGTAGCATTATATTGCTGTTGGACACAGCCAAGTTCTTGAGATTCGGGATAAATGGTAAAATGGTTAACTTTTCGCATCCTTCAACTATAAGCTTCTTAAGGCAGGGGAATTGTTCTTGAGTTTCGCTCCTCCACTCCAACAGATTAGGCATGTCATAAATCTCTAGCTGTTGTAATGATGGAAATCTTCCAACAGTGCCATCCCCATAAAATTCATGGCCAATAATCTTCACTTCAGGCATCCCTTTTACACAAAGATCCTTCAGGTTTGGCAGTTGCCCTAGTGGTGGAAGTTCTCGACAATTGCAGTTGACGAGAGAAACCTTAATGACTTTTGTGACACCCGAATCCATCCATGTTGGAAACTTAGAACCTCTGTATCCTTTTATATCCAAAACTTTCAGATCTGGCGGTGGCCTGAGGCTTTTTATAACTTCGGCAGGTGTATCATTCCACACACGGGCCTTGCGACTCCAGAACAATCCCAAGGACTGAATATTTACTTTCTCATGCAGCTTCGCTTCTATTGCATCTAACCAATCGATCACATTTTCAAGATTCTTGATGACAAGTCTACCTCGGAGGTTCAGTGATTTCAATTCTCGTAGATTAGCGCAATTGTGTCTCTTACCCAAAATGAACTCTGGCAGCTTCCTAAGAAGACTTAGTTTCCCAATCCTTGACGGCATGTAAATTAAAGAACAACATGATTCAATACCCAGATTTCTGAGGTTTGTTAACCGTGTAGTAGCTTTGGGTAGCTCCTCCAGGTCATAACAATTCGAAAGTTCTAGTGCTCGCAAGTGCTTCAGTTTACCAATAGATTCTGGTATCCGTTTTATGTTTGTGTAAGAGAGATCAATATATCTCATGTGTTTTAAAGTACCTATCGAATCCGGCAACTCGTTGATGCTACTTTCACTTAAGTCTAACACCCTTAAACGGCTACATGCTTGTAATACACTAGGGAGATTTTGCAACTTACTATTCGGTGATAGATATGTTACCAATGTAACAAGCTTTTCTGCTTTCGAAGTTGCCAATGTTTGGATTTGACTAACCAGAGAACAATGCCGAACATTTTCAGGGAAGTCCAGTGAACCTCCTTCAGACACGGTCAGGTATTCAACCCCAGCAACCAACCTTGCAAAATCATGCACAATGTCATGCATTCTGCAATAAACAATCTCGTCCAGATCATCTCTCTTTATTTCATGAAAGAATGAATTTTGGAGTAACTCCGCAAAGTAGTCATTTGCGATGTCTTCCACGGCTTCACCTTCACCTTTCGATTGAACAAAACCCTCAGCGATCCACAACTGGACCAACTTCTGCTTGTTGATCCGATAATTTTTTGGAAATATTGAACAAAACACAAAGCATTGCTTCAGGTGCAAAGGTAGATGATCATAGCTCAGCTTTAAAACAGGCAAGACACGAGCTTTAAATTCCGGCAATTCCCATAAACCATGGTCCATAATAGACTGCCACTCTCGCTTGTTTTTGGAACACAACAACCTGCCCAAGCTCGTTATTGCTAGGGGCAGACCTTTACACTTGGCAACAATTTCCCGGCCAATTTTTTCCAATTCAGATATTTCTTCTTTCACAGATCCGAAGGCAAAATACTTCAAAAGAGCCCAGGAATCCTCATCCGACAAAAGAGTCAACTGTCGAGCTAGGGTTTCTCCCATCAAAGAGGCCACACGATTAGAGCGAGTCGTTATCAAAACGCAAGATCCTGAATCAGAGCCACCAAAGTTTAACCGTGATTTCAGTTCCTCGATTTTTGCAACATCTTCGTCCCACACATCATCCAACACAATCAAGAATCTCTTCTCCAACACCTCTCGTGCCTCCAAAATTCTCTCACTGCTACACTTGGATGTTATTGCATCCTCAATCCTCGCAAGATCAATCTTTTCACCGACAGAAACCCATGCCCTGAGTTGGAAATGAGATTTCACCTTCTCGTGGTTGTAAATTTTGTTAACGAGAGTGGTCTTTCCAATCCCACCCATCCCCACTATGGTTAAAAAACACGTCTCCTTATCATGGCTCAGCAACATAGCATTCAGGATCTCAACAACATCAATATCTCTTCCAAAAACGGCATCATCATCAGACCTTGGAAAACCCGCCTCAGAAATCGAGCTCCCTCCTGCATCGTAGTGACTAGGAGCAACTTTGTAAGGGGAATCAATGAGCTCAACCAACCGTTCCTGGATACTGTTCATCTCCTCCTCGAATTTAGAATTCCTTGAAAAGGAAGGGAAGCAACAGATTGCTTTCGATTCTTTTAATTGCTCCCACTTGTCGATAAATGCATCGACATCGTATATGGTGTCTTTCAGATCGTTAAACCAGCGCCTGACCGACGAATTTCTGTTGAATATACCGTGCTCAGCTTCTTCAGAACGAGCCCTTCTTTCAGCTAACCTGAGTGAAGCATTCAAGAGTGTGCTCCGAACCGGACTGTCGTATGAGGCCAGTCTATCACGCACCATATTGATGAGAGGAGACAGCGAATCCGCCATGGATAATTAGCCTATTCCTTAGCAGTTTCTTGCCAATTTGCAAAAGTTGACTTAGGTTGTGCCGTCTCGTACGATTTTTCCAACATAAAAAGGATTGTATTTATTTTTACAAGAATCTAACGGTTGGAGAGATACCCTTCCACGGGCATGTTTGCTTCATGACTAAATTCTGGGGCCGCCCAATGAAGAATTGCATAGTAGCATTGCTTCACGTGCAACAGCTATATGTGGACCCAATAATGCTATACTTACTAGGTCTTTATACCAATTAAGTTTATGTGACATAACTAAATAGAAAGACTAATATGAGTTGTTCATGTAATAAATGTTAAAGAGCGACATTGAAATAAATATTATCATATCAACTTTATATATAAACTTTTTAAATATAACATTATTCATGGTAATTTCATGGGTCATTAGACAAATACTTATTTATAATATTTAATTTTATATTCAATTAAAATAAAATAAGATACATTATATAAAAGTAATTAAGTTCAATATGATAACAAACAAACCATAGAGTTCGCTATTATATATTTTACAAAAAGTCTAACGTATATTTAAAGCTAACGATTGGAGCGTTAGAAGTCTTTCAAAGGTTAATATTCTATTTCCGAAAGCACTTTGGATTTAGAGAAAGAATATTTCATATTATTACAATCTGCGAGCACTTCACATAACAACTTTCAAAATTGGGACATGCTACAATATCTCAAAGGTATCAATACAGTATTTTCATCAAAATCATATAAAAATTATAAATGAATGTATAAAATTTATAAACAGTTAACAAAATTTGAAAGTCATATTTACAACTTTAATATACCATATTTATAACTTTATATCCATTTAAAATTTTTATATTGAAACCAACCTTTTTGTATTCATTAAAATTTTTATATACAATTAAAATTTTTTTATGCATCAATATACCGGTACCTCACTGCAACAAAATCCTTAAAAATTAGAATAGATAAATGATACTAATATATTTAGATTTTTTTGCTTACACATAAAAAGACATAATTGAGAATTTGTATACGGAAACTATAACATATACAATAACATACGAAAGCTGCGTACAAGAGTTGTCCTATAACAATATTCATAGTTCACTTTCAAGGTTGTACCAAATCGTAATGTACTCTTATATTTTAATATTTGTATATTCTAATGCATGTAATAGTAATTTTAATTTGTTGTATCAATTATCATATTATTTATTTCTGCGTAATAATCTTAAATTTAAAAAGGTGTTCTCTTTATCAAACAATAAATAAAAAGACGAGATGACGAGGGGATCCATCAATATCTTATATACATAGATGGCTAACTAGAAATTACACTAGCTACAAGGTAAAACCTTCCGCAATTTTTTGCCATTAATGCTACTGTATGGGTTACTTACAGGTGAATAATTCATATTATGAACTTTTCAGTCTGGCCTGAATTTACTTTATAGTTCATCCGTGAAAGAATTATTGATCATCCTTAATTTTCTTTTTTACAAAAAAATAAAATAAAGAAAAAACATATGCATAATGCAATTTTAGTAGTTATCTTAAAACTTTAAATAATTTATTTAAAAAATTACTTTATATTTTCTGTTATTTTAAGATTTTCGAAAGTATTTTCTTATTATACTACATGATAACTAAGCCACCACCATTTGTGCGACAAGAGAATCTTAATGCCAAGGCTACAACCCAATTATATAAAATAATAATAATAATAATAATAATAAAGATTAGTGGTGTTCTATTGCTATTCACCGCTGTATTTTATATTTCATTAACTTACAACCTTCCGTTCTGCTTTGTTCTTTCTTTTATTAATTGATATTCATTACACAGTACTTTCTAAGATTTCTTACTACAAAAAAAATACAAGTGAATGTCATAAATCACTTGGTTATACTCGTCACATGAATTCTTCAACTTAACTTGTGCATAAATATCTTGTTTCTTTATATAAGGTACAAAATATTGGTCTCTCATATTGTGCGATTACAAATTAAGAATCAAATCCAAATACATGTCCAATACAATACAACAAATTATATTATTGTACAATGTTAAGTGTCGATAATATCATAATAATAAGCAATACTGTCAAATATATTGTTCGATATGTTTCAACAGGCACTATACTTTGCCCAATAAATTACATTACCCGGCCACCAACGACTATGCTTGATGATGTGGCATATGCTCACTTACGACAAGGAACAAATCTTCTCAAAACTACAGACTTCAAATGAAACACCTCTTCACCTGCACAAAAACAAAAAAAGGCATAAGCATGGTATACTACGACCTCTACAGTTTTATTAAGAAACTAAGGGAAACAAGTTGAAAGTGAAACACAAATTAGCAATTAATATTGAGTAATGTTCTACCTCTAATTTGTCATACAAATATTTTTATACAAACTAAGATAAAATATATTATTATAAATGATTGTTACATCATCGTTTGTAAATATTTTATTATTTTACTATTAACTATTATAATAGGATTTAATATCACAAATATGTGTTTCAAATTTTCATCATAAATTATATATGTTTATAGTTCATTAATGATTACAATGTGAAGCAATATAATAAATTAATAATGTGTACCTTTTAATTTAAGGATAATGTTACATCTATCACTCAACCGACTTTTTATACGACCTGTGTTTAGCAAAACGTTATTATAAAGATAATTATCATGTCATATAATTTAGCCTCCTTCATTTTATTTTTATTTTTACCAATTCAGTGATATAATTTAACCGACCCAAGTTGTATAAAAATTAATTGTAAATGAATTATAGATATAATATTGCTTTTAATAAAAAAACATATTGCTAACAATGCTAAATTTGAATATATATATATATATATATATATATAGCATTTCTGTTTTTAGTTGTTATTTTATCCATTAATGACTTTCACCACAACTATCAAACATGGGAAAACTTTTTACTCTAAATTTACCTTCATCAAGTGCCACTGCCGTCAATTTTTCTCTCTATTCATCACCTTCAGAAATGTTGTTTAAATGAGTTTCTAAATGAGAGCGCAATTCCCTTGCAGTATCTTCCCACTCTAATTCATCCCACCAATTCTTCTCTGCCTTAATCTCTTTTATAGTATCTTTTAAGTAAGAATCCATGCCAATCTTCTTCAAATTAGGGCAATAGTAGAAGCTAATATGTTCTAATGAGGGCCAAGGACTTGTCCAAATTTTACTTAATGCAGGCAGAGAGTGAAGAGTTAATTTCTTCAAAGCCGGCAGTGCAACCTGAGAAGATTTATCTCTCTCACCAGCAGATATTATTTCTTCAATGGCTACACAATCTTCCACTGTCAACTCCTCTAATTTTGACATACGCTGAACCAAGCAGCTGTTGAAGACATATTTCAACTTTTGACATGCATGCACCGTCAAAAATCTTAACGCGGCAAAGCTTCCTTCCGGTACAATATTATTCGCCTTCCAGATAGATGTCAAATTCCATAAGTAATGAATACTTAGATTCTCCAGGCGTGGAAATACAGTTTCATTTCCTTCCACAACCATTTCAATCTTGGGGCATTCACTGATTATACAATATTTCAACCCTTCCATATTGCTGAGCCCGAAGTCGGAGAGACTCCAGACATCAATGTGATGATCTAAATAGAAAGCAGTACTTCGAGCTAATACTTCACAAATAGGTTTAGAGTTCTTCTCACAGTTTACATATCTCAAGCATTGACCATGTTGATTGTAGTCAAATTCAATATAATTTGGGACCCGGGAGATAATGCTCTTCACATCTTTGCCAACCATAAACTTGTACTCAAGTAACTTTCGAGCTTTCCATGATTTGCATCTTTTAAGGAACCGATTGAGATGCGATACTTCTGGGAAATGAAAACAGAGAGATCTCAACTCTTTCAAGCTGCTGACCTCATCTATCACAGATTCCACAACCTGATCTTTCCACCTTTTATCTCCTGGGTACACAACTATGCCGAGGATTTTCAAAGCTTGCAGCTTTGATATAATTCCCCCTGGAATCAATTCACGAGGCAATTTAACTTGCTCACTGTAGTTGATAGATCCATAAAGTGATACTTCCAATTGTTTCAGGGATGCCAATCCACCAACTTCTTCAGGTAATTCACCAATTTCAGTGCCTCTGAGATCCAATACCTCAAGACTTTCAAGAGATCCTACTTCAGATGGGATCATAGCTAGACGTTCACAATCGCGTAGAATGAGCATCTGAAGTTTTTTAAGCTCGGAAAGCGTCTTTGGCAATGACTTGATTCTGATCTTGGACAGGTTCAACAATTTTAGAGAAGTCATAAAGTTAAAAAAAGACATTGGTATCTCTCTAAGCCGACTGTTTCTTTGAAGGTAGAATGCAGAGAGGTCAGAGCAGTTTGGTTTACCAGGTAAGGTTCGCAATTCATTATGCATCAAGACAGCCATCCTGGCCCGTTTCCAATCCTCCTCCAACGGTGGTTCTGTTAGACCTGCACCGGCTCGCAACAACAATTCATGCGTTTCTGGAATAACCAATCTGCTGTTTTCGGGCCTTCTGGGTGATGCAGATGATTGGTTGCTTTCCGGATTTGATGGTTCCATTAATCTTGAATAGGCTGGCAACAGAAACTGACTACCTGCTGCTCTCAACGGAAATTGACTATCTTCCACCGTTGAGCGTAAGATACTCAATGCTAAGTCTCTGATTAAACCATGCATTTTGACGGAACGACCATCTTCGGTAAGTTGCAACAGAGAAGCAGCTACTAGGTAATCAACTATGTCATGTCCCCTTTTGTATGCATCGGCTTTAATCCCAGTAATTATACCTTCCCAAATACAATATTCTATGAGTTCCAAAATATTCACCTCTCGACCTTCCGGAAACAGGACACAGTGAAGGAAAAAACTCTTTACGTCATTATACTTTAGCTGGTCAAAGCTGAATTTTAATAGCTGGACCACATCTTCAGTCTGATGTACCCCAACAGCATTATCCCGTGAAAATTTCTTTGATGCAAGCTCCCACACGGAATCATCATTTTCCTCGGACAGGACCCTCGCGGTAACAACAATAAGCAGTCGCAAACCGTTACAGCCTTCAACTATGTCTCGGGCAAACGGAATCTTTGGCCGGTCAATGTTTCTACCCACTTTTTCATGAAACAGTTTCCAAGCTTTCTCCTTAGAGAGAGTTTCGGCTTCAATCTCGCTAACATCCATGTCACGACAGACATCCCATTTTCCAGAAGCGATTAGTATCTTGGAACCATTTTCTGAACCGGGCTGAGGAATTCCTACTGCCGTTAAATCAATCTGCTGCCAAACATCGTCCAGAAGCAACAAAAACTTCTTCCCTTCTAAAACTTGGAAAATATTTTCCGCAACACGAGAATCAGTTTCAGAATCCTCGCAATTTAATGACAACTGCCTTAAAACATTGTTCTGGATCTTTCTTGTGCTCCAACATCGTGAGACAGTCACCAAAATGCTCAAATCAAACATGTGTTTTGTTTTGGGGTGATTGGATAAGACTTCCAGCAGAGTAGACTTACCAATCCCGCCAATTCTATGAACACCAATTTTTGAGACCGTATCATCAGCCATGTGTCTGAAAATCTTCAGCAAAGTTCTACTAGTTGGTTCCTTGACATCTAAACCAATTTCACACTGATTTTCATCAGTTGAGCCTTCTGCCATATCATCAGGCGATGGATCAGTCCCAGGTAACTGATCAGGTGCAGTGACATGAATATTAGGTAGTTCAAGTATTTCATCAACATCATCCTGAGTCGTTTCTACGGATCCATGTCCCTTGCCTCCTGAAATGGTTGATGTCTCTGTTGCCCTATGTGGAGAATGAGCCCCTGAACCATGCCTCAATGGAGAATTCTCTAAGTATTCTGTAACCTTATCAAGTGTAACTACGACATCTCCATTAGGTAACTCCACGCATGGGAAAATGGCACCATATGACAACTGCTTACAATGTCTTAACGTCTTTCTCGCATCAGATTCAATTTCTTTCTCCTTGATCAGCCATTTCCGACATTCCTTTGTTTCATCTATTTTGCCCATCATTAGGGCTTTAATTATTACTCCCTTTACGGTGTCTCTTACGTCATTTAAAAATTCAGTTTTCTTTTCAAGCACTTCAACATCCCTTTCCTTCCTTTTTGCAGTGCCAGTACAATGCAGGACTGGAGGTGAACTGTTCCACGACCTCGGAATGTCCATGTCAGCTGCATTGTTCAAAACAAAGGATGAGGAGCAACGACTTAGAAGCACACATATCATTGTACCTAGTGTTCATGTCAAACTAATAACTTCCACAGTGTATAGGGGTCTAATATGCCATGCAGAATTTTGATAAACCGAATGTTATGTATAGGTAAATTACCCTAATTAAAATTTATTAAACTGTTGAAGGATTTTAATTTAAGATTTTTTTATTCTGTTGGGGAATATTTGAAATGGTTTCTGTGAAATACTTTTACTGATATTAAGACCTACAGGTGTCATGAACTGTGCTGTCAATCTTTTTTCTTTTTGTAATTTGAAGGAATAGAAAATTTTTTGAAAATAGAAAAGAAAGACATCCAATTTTTGTGGGATTGAGCTAAGTTTTCTCTTCCACTTTTTGATGCATATTGTGTCTTGAAATTTTCAAGATGCTTCATTGTATTTTATTTAACAGTTGAACTGGCGGGAATTTTAGGCAAAGTTCCTGAGAGCTGGAAGTTTAGTTATAGTCAGCTTTTTGCTTATCAGCTTTCTGCATTCTGAAGTTAGTCTTTTATTTCTCTCTAAGCTCAGGATATTATCATGTTGTGTAGTGTTGCCATTAAGTCTTTTAATCTATCTTTTTAGTTTATTGAACTAAAAGATAACAGCCCCACACCCCCCATTCCCCAGCAAATAAAATGCTTTCCCAGTTCCCAATAGACAATTCATCCTCCCTTCTGGTTCTAGCTACAGAAAAAGCCCCTCTCAGACTCTCTCACCTTTCCTTTTCCTGGATTCCCACCGAAAAACTGAAGCGTCATATTCTTCTTCCTTCCAATAAACATGTTCACAATTTTCGGTATTTTAAATGGTGTAATTATATGGTCTTTGCAATAATGGCCTCAATGCATATAAAGTGAATGATAAAACTCTACGAACAACCAAAATTATAAGGAATTATTGAACATAACGACCATTTTAAAATGTTTAGATTTGATGATAATTGCTTAAGATAAATCCACGGCTTTAGAATCCCTATGTTTTTTCAAAAAGTAATTATTTTGACTAATTTTCAAAATCATACATCCTGTGTGTGCAAAAGAAATTAGGAAGGTGTAAATGGAAAGGATGGGTTTATGGTATGACAATGTATGGAAAATCATCACAAACATCTCTCAAGTTTGTTGTAATACAAAAAAGAATAAATATTTTGTAATTTTCAATTTGCTTGTCAATTAGCACATCATTAAATTAACCAATACTATATCAATTAAGCAAATAATATAGGAGTTCAACTACTACTTTTTTAAGAAATTGCTATAATCTCATGATAGCTGTTGTCTATTGTTGGTTTGTGGCACCAGACTGCAAGCGACAAAACCATTGGCACCAGAATAATCTATTGAATTTTGAACTACATGGGACTGCCATAATAAATTTTTATTTTTAAATTTTGTAATAAATTATTACTTTGATTACTAATTTGTTTTAGCTTTAAGGTTGCGAAATTTCCCATGAGTACTATTAAATTTTCCACGACAATGTCTTTTGTAATTAATTTAGAAAAATATCATTCTTTTCCAGTGAAACAAACTTGAGGGACGTGTATGTAACAACTTCCTTCTTTAATTTAATTTTGTCATAAATTACTAATTAAATCAAACAAATTATTCCGTTCAATTGTTTCAAATTTTTAATTAGCAACAAAATAACTAAATTACCTGTGAACATTTGTCGATTCTATTTTTTTTCATTTTCTTTTTTTAAACATGCACGATGAATCTTATGTACTTGGCTTTACAGCTACTGAGGAATCAACAATGCAACAAGAAATTATAGATAAAATAATCAATCCAACAAGAAATTATAGATATAATCAGACACCGTACTTGTAATCAAACAAGAAACTTAATTGCATAAAAAGAAATAAAACCTCTGCAAACAATGTGAGACGTTAATATGAACATATTCACCAATGATTTTTATAATCAAGCTTTTTATGATGTATATATGTGTATTGCGTTACTTGAGCTGAGCTGAGACATATATTTTCCGATAATACTTACAAACCAAATTATGAAAGTAACCTCTCTTATTATTATTAAAAAAAACTTTTGTGAATTATATCCTGTTTAATCCAAACTTTTGTGAATAACCATTGCAGATAGGTCAAGTTTGATATATTCTGAGCAATTCTAAGAAAAGTTATGAGCAATTTCAGAATGATTCACATCAATTTTTGTAGAATAATACGTAAAAAATACTGAAGTTTCAGTACTTCATTGCAGATCTAGAGCTGATATCAAAACTCAATCTAAAGGAGAAAAGGGACATCGACTCATGGATTTTTTTTTTTCAGTTCAACTAAATTTAAGGATTGTTCAGAAAATCGTTAAACTTTTGAAGTTAGTCAAAGTCAAGCATGGATTATTTTCCCATGTACAAAGATAGTCTGTCAAATATAATTCTAAAGGCTTTAGTAAAATTATGATTCTCAGATCCTTTGTGTAAGGCTCTCTATGTCTTGATTCTTGACAAGAGATCTAAAAGATTAAAAAGAATATATAATAAGTTTCAATTGGCTAATCTTATTGCCACTAAATAACTCTTTCCTCCATGTAAGCAAAAGTTTTTCAGTGGATATAAAAAGCTCAGAAACGAACAGAAGCGAGTATTTGTTACTTGAAACCATAACTAAGCTGGGCATGTGATAAGATTAACGGATCAAAACTTGAATACACAATTTCTTGATTCATAACTTGCTATGGTGATATCTTTATGAAGTGAATATAAAATATCTATTGAAAAAACAGAGATAAAGAAGAAATCAATTCCTTAAATTTGGACTAACCAGAAACTCTTCTAATCGCTCTTGATGAAAGAAAGCTCGTGCCCTCGGCTCTTTGTGCAAGTCAGAAGTTCCTGGTGAGAAGAAATTTGTTCCAATGGGGCAACACATCGTTATTACTACGACATTACCCAACAATAAAATATAAACTATTGTGAAAGTACCAAAGTATCCTCCGCCAACTAACTCAAACACAAATAACCTAATGTAAACTCATGTTATTGGTATGAAGGAAGGAGTTAAACCACAAAAAAAAAAGGAAAGTTGGAATTATATTGATCCCAAAAATGTTCTGCACCCCTTTTGTTAAGTATACTTACTATTCTAAAATTAGAATAATTAAATTTCATCCAAATACATAATTTTTTTTTAAAAAATCTATATAACAAAAGAACTCAATATAGCTTAATATTAAATTTAATAGTAAATTATTGTAAAATAAAAAAAATGTTCATAAACCAACTAATTTATTAGTTAAAATATTTATAGATCATTTAGCTTCATCAAATTTTAATAAAATCTCTATGTTTTAATTATATTTTCAAGTAATAAATATTGATGTGTTAATCTTGAATTGATTATATATGCAATTTTCAAATTAGATCTAGTAAATATAGATTATAAAACAATCATGACTAGGGTTTAATATTATACGTTATCCCGTTGTTTTTCAAAATATGAACCATGATCCTATTGTTATCAAGGTTATGTTAAATCAAACTGACTGACACATTAAAAGGTATGTAATGACGATTATACTTTTTATCCACATTGCTTTTTATCTTATTTGAATAGTGATTTGGAAGTAAAATCAAATGTTCATATAATTTTCATCAATAATCCTATAAAATGACTGTCTATATTATTGTAAGAAAAATCTTGTGGACGACCCATATTCTAATGAAATTATGTTGTCAATTTAGTTTCTTAAATAATAATATTATAAATAATTATTAATTAGAGTTTCTTAATCAGAAGTTGAATGTTAAAATGTTTATTAGATTTGACTGGAATGGATTAAAAAGTGAATTTTTTTGGTTAAATAGCCTTTTCAACAAATTTAAAGTACCTTAAAGTTAAAGATCTACTTTGAGATTGGACACATTAACATATATATTATCAAATAATATTATATGTAATGCTTATACGAGCTTGTAAATAGACTAGAAAGTGAACGGGGTATTGGAATTTCCATAATAATACGCATAAATTAATAAATAGAACTTTCACATACAATATTAAAGGGAAAACCAAATACGTCTTTGGCAAAAACTTGGAAAAAGTGATATGTCCCCAAAATAATGTTCTTCATATCCATTATTGTAATTACATATACATATCACCTTTTAAATTTAATTCAAATCATTTTCATAATTCAAAAAAATTATGATATAGCTAAAATATTTTTATTGAAAAATAAAAAATTTCGCATAAAAGGTGTGAGATAATAACCAGGTATTTTTGAAAAATGAATTTTCTAATTAACTTTTCAATTTTTCTTTTTGATTTTGTAACGAAATATACTCATCACCCGTAAATTATCAGTTTGGAGACTAAAACACGAGAGCACATATACAAGAAAGCTCAAACTGAGATGTCTAGTAGGGATTTTTTTAGGCAGCTTTTCTATTGAATTTTAGGAGAAATATGCTGTTGAATTTATAGCTAATTTCAGAGAAATGTAAGCATATATTTACAAGAAACTAAAAAGAAAGATCAATCTATGCATTGATTAGAAAAGCATATGTTAGTTTTTGTTTTTCTTCTGTTTTGTTGGGGCTACCGTATACATATACCGATATATAGATGCATATAAAAAAGGCGTAAAATAAATAATTGTGAACAGACATATCAAAAGATAAATACATATATAATATTTATTGATGATTAAAGAAAATTGGACAATAAAATATTATATTCTTACTATTATCTTCATATTTGTTAGTCGATAAAAGTCTTTGAAAATGATTTCTTTCTATTATATTCAAGTAATCAAGCTAGTTTATCATATTCTAGTGATCTATTAGTTGACAAATGGGGTATTACATTAACTTAACCCCCAAGTAATTCGTGGATGCAATCAATGCCCAACTAAATTAAAAATTAATAACTCCCCAAAATTTGACTGTAAAATCAGTTAACATAGTGTAAAGGACTAAATTATCCTTTAATATAAATTTATATTACACCTTCATCCATCCAACTTGCCAACTGGGGTTTGATATAAAGAATAGAGAAGGGTTTCAAACATGAAGGGGTTATTTTGTTCCTTTTTGTCTTTTATTTCCTCTCTTCGAAACCCTTCTCTTTTATTTTCTCCTCCCCTTCTCTCTTTATATTATTTTATTTTTCTCCTCCTTGTAATCTCTTTTGTCTCTTCTTTTATTTTCATCCCTCTATCATTTTCCTATTCTCTTCTGTCCCTTGATTTATGCTCTCCTATGATGTTTGCCCTCTCTCTCTCTCTCTCTCTCTCTTTTTTCCTTTGTGGTTTGCAGGAGGTGACTGACACATCCGAAAAAGGATTATCTCTCAAGTATAAGAGTGTCGAAGTAATAAACCCAGTGAGAGCGGGGTCGATCCATGAGGAAGGGGATTTAGCGATACAAACTATAAAGTAAGCAAATATGATATAAATGATTTAAATGAATAACAAGATAATATCAACAAATAAAAGTTAAGATGGTAGGCGGTACTATCGACTATTCAAATGTAAAGCAAAACTAAAAGGTGGTAACACCATCCACGGAAATAGGGGGTAAAACCTACCATAGCAAATAAATAACATGCTCATAAACAATAAGTGAGAATAATTAAAATACATAAGTAAAATGAATTAACACAATTATAATGAAAGCTAAGGTTAGGGGATCCGCCCTTGATATATCAAATAAGGATGAGTAACTCATTTATAACTCAATTGGAATCCACACATTAAGGAGGTTCCAATCGAAAGGTATGTCATTTAAGCCCAATTTTAGTTATACGAATTATATTTGTTTCATTACCAATATTTATACCACTTCTTATAAATGGGTTCAAGCATTTAATGTGTCAATCACCATATGTCTACAACAAATCAAGGTCCCTAACTAGACTTGTGTCGGTAAGGAAGAACCATACAACATCTAGAAATGATCCAAGCATTTGATGTGCTAAGGATTGTCTACAATGGATCAAGACCTCCACTTTACGAGCGGTGTCAAGATTGATTAGGGAAATAAATATAAATCATATAAAATAAAAAAAACAAAAGATTATGATTATAAAGCACGTATCAAGGGTTAAAAAATCCTTATTTTTATATCAAGGGTTTCACCCTTTCACCTTAGCAAGAGAGAATTTAGCAAGACATTATCAAAGAAAGAAAACAAATTGCAAGAAAAAGAAAATTCATTAATAATATTAAAACACAAGAGAGAAAAACACAATAACAAGAGATCCCAGCCAAGGCCAAGATGCCCTAATGGGTCACAGGGCACCTTTATTTATAGATATATTCAGGGGCAAACTTGTCAAATTACAAAGGGACAAAAGTCAAATATATTGTTGACAATTGGGATCATCATGTGCACCAACTTTGACCACTAATTTCTACTTAGAATTTTGATCACATGTCTTCATGAAAGTTGTAGATATTTCTCTCACCTTTCTAGAACATCTTGATTTATATGATTTGGATATGTATATATATATACTGATGAATGAATGCCCCCTGCCTAAGGTTGTTACCTTAACAAATATTAGAACCGATATGACTTCTTTCCAATAAGCCTATAGTCATGTGTCGACTGAGCAACAAAAGAAGGTTTGTTAATATCTTGACTGAAGGGTACATGAGTTATTTAGAAAAAATCGGTTGAGAGTTTGTTTATATATATATATATATATATTCTCTTTTTTTTTTCTTTTTTTTTTTTGAAGAATACATCTTTAACCGATGTAGCGAGCCTTAGGCTATTGACTCCTAGAACAATTGACCTTAGGGCATTAGGTGTTAAGACACCCCTATGAGCTTAACGACTCGAGTTGCCAATGCTTTATTTTTTCTTAGAAACTTGAGGATAGTGCGATGTTCAATCCCATTAAGCTTTCTCCTTAATCTATGTAACGAGCTTTGGGCCAATAGCTCCCAAACCAGTTGTTCTTAGGGTATTAGGTGTTGAAGCACCCTTCGGGCTTAATTACTCGAATTAAGGAGGCTACGAGACCAAACTTATCCACGATTGCCTTTCTTTTTACTTTTTTTTTTCACTTCTTTTTTTTACTTTCCCCTTCCTTTTGTTGTTATGTTAAACAAAACAAAAGAACTCAAATATTGCAACATTTCATTTTGCAACCTACAATCATGCATAAAAGTATATGTGTGTGTAAAGAAAGGTTCATGAATACTTGCTTAACAAGTACATGAGCACATAGTTTATTAAATAATAAGGTTGTGATAGTTCATAAATTTGAATAATTCAAAGTGAAATGGATAAGACCTCATTGTTATAAAATTCAAAAATCAAAACTAAATAATATCAAGTTAGCTAAAATGAGTCTTCAAAAATGCAAAATCAAAACAAAATGACAAATTGGTTAGAGTGTGTTTCAAGAGTTTAGACTGGCCCTCTTTACTCTGCCATTCCTGACTCAGAATACGTCTCAAGAGGATTTGAACTCCTTACATCACACTCTGAATCTAATTACTAACTCGCTTTTTTTTTTTGGCGAGAAAAAGAAAATTTAAGACACACTTATGTCTACTATCCTTCCCCCCCCCCCCCCAACCAAATGAAACATTGTCCTCAATCTTTAAATGTAAAGAGATAAAGTAAAGGAAACATTACCTGAAGCTTCTGTTATTCAAGAAAGACGACCTGAAAGACTCATAAAATAAAATGCTAAAAGTAAATAAAATAAAAGACAAGAAAAAATTACAAATGGAGATTCAGATCCAATTTACACTTTTTGTTTTGTCCCCCTGACCAATTAATTTGAGTTATAGCTAGGTCAAGTTTGATGAACACTTAAATATGCATGTTTAATAAGAGTTTAGTTCATCATATTGCATTAATAGTGTCATTAAATTCCTCAACTTAAGCATATTTGTAGCATTTGCATCTTTGGAATTAATTTCTCTTAATTTTGGTTTTGTTACAGGTTCGGTAAAATGGGCATAACTCTCTATTTATAGATCAGAATGGTGCAATTCTTAATGTTTTGGAAAGCTGATTCAATTGTCTACAAGATTGCATTTCACAAGATCATCAAATTCGGGCTCTTAGTGGACCAAAATTGGGCTTGAAATGAACCCATCTACAGTCTCGGCCCAGTCTGACCAGGCCTCAGTATTTGGACCGTATCTCTCAAAATACGTATCCAAATTGTGCAAATCAATATGTTCTAGAAAGCTGAGAGAAATATCTACAACTTTCATGAAGACATGTGATTAAAATTCACAACATTTAGATGTCAAAATTGATGGTCAAAGTCGGTGCCTAATGATCCCAATTGTCAAAGATATTTACAACTAATATTTGACAATTATGCCCTTGTAATTTGACAAGTTTGCCCCTGGATGTATCTATAAATAGAGGTGCCTTGTGACCCATTAGGGCATCTTGGCCTTGGCTGGAACATTTTGGCTTTGGCTAGGATCTTGTATTGTGTTTTGTGTGTTTATGTTATTAATGAATTTCCTTTTTCTTACATTTTATTTTCTTTCTATTATAATGTTCTTCTAATTTCTCTTTTGCTAAGGTGAAAGGGTGAAACCCTTGATATGAGAATAAGGATTCTCTAACCCTTAACATGTGCTTAATAATCTTAATCTTATAAAGTTTATTCAATATGATTTATATTTAATTTCTTAATCAATCTTGACACCACTCGTAAAGTGGAGGTCTTGATCCATTGTCGACAATCCTTGGCACATCAAATGCTTGGATCCTTTCTAGATGATGTATGGTTCTTCCTTACCGACACGAATCTAGTTAGGAACCTTGATTTGTTGTAGACATATGGTGATTGGCACATTGGATGCTTGAACCCATTTACAAGAAGTGGTATAAATATTGGTAATGAAACAAATATAATTCATATAACTAAAATGGGTTAATTATCCTTATTTGAAATATCAAGGGCGGATCCCCTAACCTTAGCCTTCATTGTTATTGTGTTAATTCCTCTTGTATTTTAATTATTCTATTGTTTATAAACTTTTTATTTTATTTACTATGGTAGGTTCTACCACCTTATGAAATTGTTCTTTAATTTACTATTGTTGGTTATATCACCTATTTCCATGGATGGTTTTACCTCATCTTGCTTTTTGTTTTATATTTGAATGGTCGGTAATACCACCTACCATCTTACATACTTGTTGATATTATCATGTCACCTCTTTGAATCATCATATCACATTTGTTTAGCTTATAATTTGTAACGCTTAAATTCCCTTCCTCGTGGATCGACCCCGGTCTCACCGGGTTTTATTACTTCGACACTCCTATACTTGGGAGACAATCCTTTTTTCGGATGTGTCAAGTTTTTGGCGCCGTTGCCGGGGACGGTAAAAATTGGCGTGCAAAATTGTAAGTATTCTCTTTTCTCATCTTAGATCTAAATTTTTTTATTTTTTTGTGAGTTCATCTTTTCCTCTCCTTTCTTCTCTCTTTCTTGCATGAAAATTTGGTCACGAACATCTAGTGGTAGACTTGTTAGAAAAACATCATCTTCCTTAGAAAACATGGCCGACAATCATGAGGAAATATTCACGAATGAAGGGGACAACCGTTCGCAACAAAATGATCAAAACCAACGAAGAATCCTCAAAGACTACATGAATCCGGTAAGGACTAGTGCACCATCTTGTGTAGTTTCTCCTCCAGATTCAATCCATTTCAATTTCAAACCAAGTTTTGTTCGACTTCTACCCACTTTCATGGCCTTGACATGGAGAACCCATATTCGCACTTGAAACTCTTTGAAGAGGTATGTAGCTCCTACACTGACCCAAATTGTAGCATAAACACCATTAGATTAAAGCTTTTTCCTTTTTCTTTAAAAGATAA
Source organism: Boswellia sacra (assembly GCA_013180625.2). Classification (NCBI taxonomy): domain Eukaryota; kingdom Viridiplantae; phylum Streptophyta; class Magnoliopsida; order Sapindales; family Burseraceae; genus Boswellia; species Boswellia sacra. The sequence goes on from SNVD02005260.1 coordinate 217,009, forward strand.
AGCTAGAACATGGCTACAAAATTTGAGGTCGAATTCCATCAGTTCATGGGATGAGATGAAACAACAATTTTTGAAAAAATTTTTTCCTACCCATAGAACAAATTCTCTTAAAAGACAAATTTCTGATTTCTCTCAAAAACAAGGAGAAACCCTTTACCAATGTTGGGATAGGTATAAGGAACTACTTAATACATGTCCTCACCATGGGTTTGAAACTTGGAGAATAGTTGCACATTTCTATGAAGGGTTAACACCTCAAGATAGGCAACTAGTGGAATTAATGTGTAATGGAGAATTTAAAGAAAAAGACCCTGAGGAAGCACTTGACTTCCTAGATTCCTTGGCAGAAAAAGCACAAAATTGGGACACTGCTGGCACCTATGAGGTACCAAGCAAGGCCCAAACCTCGACATCCAATAGAGGTATTCACAACCTTAGGGAAGACCATGACCTTCAAGCCAAATTTGCATCCCTAGCTAGAAAAGTCGAGGCTTTAGAGATGAAAAAGAGTGGTCAATTGAAATCTATTCAAGAAAATGTCTGTAACATCTGTGATGACAATGACCATTCTACTGATGATTGCCCAACTTTGCCTGCCTTTAGGGAATGTCTCCATGAAGAAGCCAATGCCTTGAACACTTTAAAAAGGCCAAATCACAATCCATATTCACAAACCTACAATCCTGGTTGGAGAAATCATCCAAATTTTAGCTGGAAAAATAACAATCATGCACAATCTTCACAAGTCCCTTTTCAAGCACAACAAAATTTTCAAAATTCTCATGATCATGCATATGCTCCTCCTCCTCGGAATGACCTTCAAGAAACATTGCATTCATTCATTACAAAGCAAGAGACTTTCAATAGCCAAACTGCTCAAACATTAGCAAATTTGTCAGAAACTCTTGCAAAATTTGCATCTACATTTAGCATCCAAGAGAAGGGAAAATTTCCTTCTCAAACATTGCAAAACCCCAAAGATCAATCTAACTCAAATGCAGGGAGTTCAAATAACCATTATTTTGACCAAGCTAAGTCAGTCATGACCCTTCGCAATGGTAAGGTTGTTGAAAAACATATTCCTAACCCTTGTGAGAAAGAAGAAGAATCGATCTCTAAAGGGCAGGAAGAGGTTGCCAAACCAACACCTAGCGAAGAGGAAACCAAATCCTCATCTGTGCCTCCATTTCCTCAAGCATTAGCCACGCAAAAGAAGCCAACTCACAATTCTGAAATCTTTGAAATTTTCAAACAGGTAAAGGTCAACATTCCCTTGCTTGATGTGATCAAACAGGTACCTTCTTATGTAAAATTTTTGAAAGACTTGTGCACTGTGAAAAGAAAACTGAATGTGAAAAAGAAGGCCTTTTTAGCTGAGCAGGTAAGTGCTATTCTTCAAAATAATAATACGGTGAAATATAAGGATCCAGGTTGTCCTACAATTTCATGTGTTATTGGAGACCATAAAATTGAACAAGCTTTACTTGATCTTGGTGCTAGTGTGAATTTGCTTCCATACTCGGTTTTTCAAAAACTCAATCTAGGTGAGTTAAAACCGACTTCTGTGACTCTTTTGCTTGCTGATAGATCAATTAAAGTACCAAGAGGAGTAGTAGAAGATGTATTAGTTCAAGTCGATAAATTCATTTACCCAGTAGATTTTATCGTCTTGGACACACAACCAGTGGAAGTATGTAATTCAATTCCTGTCATTTTAGGGCGTCCATTTCTAGCTACCTCTAATGCTTTGATTAATTGCAGGAATGGAGTCATGAAGCTATCTTTGGGAACATGACATTGGAACTTAATGTTTTCAATATGTGCAAACAACCACATGAAGAAGAAGATGAAATTGAGGAGGCTAATATGATCGAATCTATTGTGGAAGATCACATCCAAAAAGGGAGTTCTTCTGACCCTTTGGAAACTTGTTAGTGAAATTCGTTAGAATCAAGTATGGAACTAGAACATGATCTTTCTATATATGTTCTTTGCTGGATTGTGCATAGGTGTGGAAAAAGGCTCAAAATCAAGATTTGAAGAATTGGGCAAATGAATGAAAGCAAGGAAGAGGAAGCTCCCAAGTTAGAATTGAAGCCCTTACCTGAAGGACTGAAATATGCATATCTTGGGGAGAATCAGACATATCCGGTGGTAATTTCTTCATCCCTCACATGCGAGCAACAAGGTAAGTTGATAGAAGTGCTTAAAAGGCATAAAAATGCAATTGGGTGGACTTTAAAAGATATAAAAGGCATTAACCCTTTAATTTGCACACATAGAATACATTTAGAGGAAAATGCCAAAACATCTCAACAACCTCAAAGGAGATTAAATCCACACATGAAAGAGGTCATTAGGGCTGAAGTTCTCAAACTACTTGATGTGGGAATTATCTATCCTATTTCTGATAGTAAGTGGGTAAGCCCTACACAAGTAGTACCTAAGAAATCTGGCATTACAGTAGTTAAAAATGAAAAGGGTGAATTATTGCCAACTCGTGTCTCATCTAGTTGGAGGATGTGCATTGATTATAGAAAATTAAATGCTGTCACTAGAAAAGACCATTTTCCCTTACCCTTCCTTGACCAAATTCTTGAAAGAGTAGCAGGAAACCCCTACTACTGCTTTCTTGATGGATACTCAGGCTACTATCAAATCCCCATTGCACTTGAAGACCAAGAAAAGACCACATTCACGTGTCCCTTTGGCACTTTTGCATTTAGGAGAATGCCTTTTGGACTTTGTAATGCTCCAGCTACTTTTCAAAGATGCATGCTAAGCATTTTTAGTGACATGGTTGAGCATTGTTTAGAAGTTTTCATGGATGATTTAACTGTCTTTGGAAACTCTTTTGATAATTGTCTTGAAAATTTAGAAAAAGTCCTAAAAAGGTGTGTGGAAAAAGGTCTTATTTTGAATTGGGAAAAATGCCATTATATGGTCACTTCGGGAATTGTCTTAGGCCATGTGGTGTCTTCTAAGGGAATTGAAGTGGACAAAGCAAAAGTGGAATTAATTTCCCATTTGCCTCCACCAAAAACAGTCAAAGAGGTTCGTTCATTCTTAGGGCATGCTGGATTTTATAGGAGGTTCATAAGAAATTTCAGTGCTATATCTAAACCTCTTTGTAACCTCTTAATAAAAGATACTTCCTTTGAATGGACTCAAGAATGTCAAAATGCCTTTGATACATTAATTGGGCTTTTAACAACTGCTCCAATTATGCAATCTCCTGATTGGTCCTTGCCTTTTGAACTGATGTGTGATGCAAGTGACTATGCCGTTGGTGCTGTCTTAGGACAAAGAAAAGAAGGTAAGCCTTATGTAATATACTATGCAAGTAGGACTTTAAATGATGCACAAATGAATTACACAACAACTGAGAAAGAACTACTTGCAGTAGTATTTGCATTGGACAAATTTCGATCTTATTTAATTGGCTCTCCAACAATTGTTTACACTGACCATGCAGCTGTGAGATATTTAATGACTAAACAGGATGCAAAACATAGATTGATACGGTGGATCTTATTGCTCCAAGAATTCAACATCACAATAAAGGATAAGAAAGGAGCCGAAAATGTCGTTGCTGATCATCTTTCAAGAGAACGACAGAGACATTAATTGAAACTTCACCTATCAATGATTCTTTACCTGATGAATTTTATTTCCATTCTACGTACACTTGGTTGCCGATATTGTCAATTTCTTGCGACCAAGGAAAATGCAACCTCATTGGAATGCTCAAGACAAAAGAAAATTTTTAACCGAGGTGAAAAATTTTTACTGGGATGATCCGTATCTTTTCAAAGATTGTCCGGATCAAATAATAAGAAGATGCATACCCGACAATGAGGTAAGTAGTGTCATTAACTTTTGTCATTCCGAAGCATGTGGAGGACATTTTCATCTAGAAAAACAGCTGCTAAAATCTTGCAATGTGGATTTTATTGGCCTACCTTATTTAAAGATGCACATGCATTTTGCAAAACGTGTGAAAATTGTAAAAAATTGGGATCCATTTCAAAAAGAAACATGATGCCTTTGAATCCCATTCTTGTTGTTGAAATCTTTGATTGTTGGGGTATTGATTTTATGGGACCCTTTCCATCGTCATTTGGTTTTGTGTATATTCTTGTTGCAGTAGACTATGTTTCAAAATGGGTCGAGGCAATTCCGTGTCGAAACAATGACCACAAAACAGTTGTCAAATTCTTGAAAGAGAATATCTTGAGTAGATTTGGAATTCCTCGAGCCATTATTAGTGATAGGGGTACACATTTTTGTAACAAACCATTTGAAACTTTAATGAAGAAATATGGAATAACCCATAAAATTTCTACACCTTATCACCTACAAACAAGTGGAC